>JAOXJP010253810.1:0-21705 GCA_025762735.1 Platanus orientalis | reverse complement strand
AAGCTTGCATCAGTGTTCTATAACCATTTTCATGATGATGAAAAGCCTAGGGTTGTGCCTGCTTTCCGCCCTAAAACGTATAATTTTCCTGCTCTTCCTGTCCGCAAGAGACAAAATGCGAAGGGGTCCAGGAAGGCCGCCGATTGGGGAAGAAGGAAGGCAGACTTTGGGTCATGGCCGTTAACTGTGTGCGTCAATCGAATTGATGCAAATATGGAGTGGGAAATTATCGAATCTGCAATACAGGAGACTCTTTTGTGGAAAGAAAAAAATCAGATTGTTCCTCCGGCTGAAAACAGGGGCATGTTATTAGGGTATCCTAGGCAGAGGTAAACTGGTTAAACTCCTAAGGCTCAAATTTAATTGCTCTAGGGCGTCTGTTTTTTCATAGATGGTCACCCTGTCTAGGAACTGTCGACCAAGATTGGCTAAAAAGACCTCGATGGATTAGGGTGAGGGGCTGGCCTCTACATCTCTAGAAGAACGATCTTTTTTGTGGAAATAGGGGAAGCATGTAGAGGATTGTTAGACATTGACCCTTGGACAACGAATTTTGAAGACCTCCAGTAAGCTCGCCTAAAGATCCAGCCATGTCACCCAGGAAAAATCCCTAGATCTATCGCGATGGATGAAGGGGAATTTTCTTATTCTATGCTTATAATGTTAGAAGACGATTTGGAAGGTGCTGGAGGAGATTGTCATCGGTGTCGGAAGACATGCCTCAGGTCAATCAATGGATTCAAAATGCAAATTACAAGGTAGTTTCTGGTACTGAAATACCACCTGGTGGTTTTGCTCAGTCCACAGATTTCGAATTTGAAATGGGAAAGTCGTAAGAGAATGGAGAAGCAAGGTTGAGCAATGAAAATGACCATTCAGTCCCTTCTAATCCTTCCCTTTGGCGAATTCAAGGAGGGACTATTTTGATAGTCTCAAGCAATTCGTGCCTAAGAGAGAAAATAGCGCAAGTTGCCAAGAATACCCATCTTGGGACAGGCTGGGAACGAAGGAAAATGGTAGACCAGAGGCCCTTTATGTCTTTGTTGACAGTACACTAACAAACTCTCCTAAAACCTTAAGGTGTTAGGAGATACACAAACTAATATACTTCAACACCCCCCCTCTGGAGGAACACTGTTCTCTCCTGGGAACATACGGAGGAGCTAGGCACAAGTCCACACAACACGTACACACGCACACAACACTATATCCGGGAAAATACTTCCATCGGGATTCACCTAACCTGCTCTAATACCAAGTTGACAGTAAATTAACCAACTCTCCCAAAACCTTAACGTGTTAAGAGATACACACATTAATATATTTCAACAGCCTTTTTCGTGGTTCAATAATAAAAACCATTTTGTTCCATCAATACCCCTGAGACCTGTCGTCCAATTTAAATCCTTCTTCGAGAATGGAAGGGTAGATAAGGGATTAAGCCAGGCAAATGATTGCCCAACAATCAGAACCAAAGAATGGGTGATCTCCCACTTCGGGAATACCCAGCCATCAATCCCTTTTAGGGCAAAGGGATTACATATGGAAGATGCGTTAGAAGGCCCGATGACAATCAACACCATCAATGGCTTTGGAGTTGCATGGGAAATGGGGGAATCTTCGGAGAAAGGAGGCTCCTTGACGGTGATAGATCCTTCAGGTGAAGATTATGGAGGAAATCGGAGAGTGTAGGCCATGGAAATTGCAGAAGGGCAACATATAGAGGCGGAAGGACAGATTAAAGGGAACCAGACAGAGAATGATGATCACAACGACTATAGTGATGGAGGTTATGTGAAGCCACTAGCTACACACCATCTCACGACGAGGGGGAAGAATCTGTGCAACAGACACCTGACGCCATGCCACATCCGACCCGACAAGAATCATCTTAGGCTCTTGTGTAGGTTGAAGAGCAAGAGACGCCAATTCTGGATGTTTCATTGTGGCATTATCTGGTTACCGTGAAAAGGTTCTCATGACAAGATTTTCTCGAAAAATCATTTTAAACTCTCTAGTTGCCATGAATAGTTGGTTTTCTCATGTATTTTCTTATGATTCTTTTCTTTTCCTTTCTTGTGGGATTTTATTTTCTATTCTTTTCTTTTCTATACAATTCAAGGCAACCAAACTAGGCCTGTGGGTACTAAATAAAATGAAAGCTATGAGCCAAATTTTAGGTCTATCATTCGATGGGGATGAGGAGCAGGCCTTAGAATTATTCAAGGCCCTCAAGAGGGAGGTTTTGATCTCAGGTTCAATCATAAACTCAAGAAGGATTCGTAGAGAGATAAGAAACCTTCATTCTTATGTTCATTATGGTAATGGAGGGGGAAACAGGGTAAGGAAAGGAACTAGGTCCCTTTGTGGAGTTTAACTCAATTAATTGATGTCTTGGGCTTCAGCTGTCTCGATGAATTTTTCTATATTATCGTGGAACGTTGGAGGCCTAGGCAGATTGGAGAAACGTTAATTTGTCAAGAAAGTGGTTAAATTGAGAAAGGCTAAGGTTATTCTTCTACAAGAAACTAAACAAAAAGGGATGGAGAGAAGTATGCTAAGGAAGGTTTATCCGTTTGGCATGGTGGATGGCATATGCCTTCCACCTATTAGGGCTTCAAGGGGCATCTGGGTGTTCAAGGATGTTAGAGTGATTGAGGTGGATAGGATCCTTTTCGGTCTCTATTCATGGTCAACGAAAAGGCTCAGTCAATTTTGGACAAGTTCAAGAGTTTACAGCCCCTTTGACAATAGATTGTCTGAGATTTTTTTTGCGGAGCTCAAGAAGGATAGAGAAGAGTGACCAAGGCCCTGGTGCCTAGGAGGGGACTTTAACAAAGTGTTGAACCCCAATGAGCAAAGTGGACCTAATAGGAACCAAAGATCATTGATGTGCTTCACAGATTTGGACTGTTTGGCGCTTAGGGAGGTTACATTAGCTGGGACCATGTTCACTTAGTCTAATATGCAAGAGACCCCCTCCCTTAGCAAGTTGGACAGATTTTTTGTCTCTCGAGAATGAGATGATGTATTCCCATTATCCAAAGGGGAATCCCTCCCAAGACCGACCTCAGATCATGTTCCAATACTCTTAAATGGGAAGTTGAATTCTGCAACTCCGAAGCCTTTCAGGTTTGAAATTATGTGGTTGAAGCATCCAGGTTTTGTGGATCTCGTTAGAGATTGGTGGAATAGCTTTCAGGCTTTTGGTAAACAGGGTCAACAGATGAAGATAAAACTCAGGATGCTCAAGGTTAAACTTAAAGCTTGGAAGAAGACTACATTTGGATGTGTAAAAGAGAAAAAGAAGAGACTTATGAAAGAGCTGAAAAGTTGGAACTCCATAGAAGAACGAAGGGGCCTTAACAGGGAGGAAAGATGCCTAAGGGATTTGGTAAAACAAGAGCTCTCCAATGTGATAGGGCTCCAAGAAATTAAATGGAAACAAAAAGTTAAAGCTCAATGGTTGAAGGAAGAGGATAATAATACAAAAAAATTCATAGAAGTGCAATGGCTAGAAGAAATGCTAACTATATCGAATTTGAAAATCGAAGAAGAGGTAGTGGATGATTATGAGAGATTGCAGAACCATGTTTATGCATTTTTCATAGATCTCTATAAGGAGTAAGGACCCTGGCATAGTGAGACCCAAGTTGGATGGTGTCCATTCCAAATCTCTATCAAACGCACAAAGAGATTGGTTGGAAAGGCCTTTTGAGGAAACTAAAATTAAAAACACAATATGGAACATAAAGGATGACAAAGCCCCGGGCCCGGACAGTTTTTCCATGGCTTTCTTCAAAGCTTGTTGGGAGGTGATAAAAATGGATGTCATGTTGACATTGGAAGATTTCCACAAAGACACTTTCCTAGACAGAGAGTAACGCAACTTTTATTTCTCATTCCAAAGAAAGCAGGGACCGTTTCTGTGAAAGATTTTTGACCCATAAGCTTAGTGTGTAGTATTTATCTCTCAAAGACTCTTGCAACCCGCATTAAGAATGTTTTGGAGAGTGTGCTATCTCCAAACCAAACTACCTTCATAGGGGGTCGCCAAAGTATAGATGGGGTATTGATAGCGAATGAATGTATTGATGCAGTAATTGAGAAAGGGGAGTCGGGCATTCTATGCAAATTAGATATGGAAAAGGCCTATGACAAGGTAAATTAGAACTTTCTGGACTATATGTTAAGAAGATTGGGATTTGGTATCAAATGGAGACAATGGATGCAAAAATGTTACGGGACTACATCTTACTCTATCATCTTCAATGGGATATCAGTGGAATACTTTCATGGATCTAGAGGCCTTATCTCCATTCTTGTTCTTAGTGGTATCAGAGGCTTTCGGAGCACTCCTAACAAAGACATTTCAAGAGGATCTTATGGAAGGATTTGAGATTGGTGACAATAGGGTAATGGTCTCCCACCTCCAATTTGCTTATGACACCATCCTGATGTGCAAGAATTCGGTAACTCAATTGAAATATCTACAGTGTGTTATACACTATTTTGACGCGGTCTCAAGCCTAAAGGTAAACCTTTCAAAAAGTTGAGTCTATGGTGTGTGTCATGTGGAGGATTTGTGGAGGTACATGAAAGTTCTTGGTTGCAAAACAGGCTCTTTTCCTTTTACCTACTTGGGTCTCTCTCTCGGAGCTCCATTCAAAAGCAAGGTTGTTTGGAATCATGTGATTGACAGAATTCAAAGGAGACTTGTGGGCCGGAAAGGAATGTACCGATCAAAAGGGGGAAGGCTTACAATGATAAAATTGGTTTTCGCTAGTCTTCCCACATACTTTCTCTCTTTGTTATTCCATCTTCTATTGCCAACAAAATTGAAAAACTACAAAGGGATTTCCTTTGGGGGAAAGGTAGGGAGGAAGTAGGCTTTCATTTGGTTACTTGGGAAGATATATGCAAACCAAGATGGAATGGAGGTCTTGGGATAAGAAGAATTAGGGATGTAAATAAGGTCTTCTTTCAAAATAGTTTTGACACTTTGGACAAGAAAGGGAAAGCTTGTGGAGACAAGTCACTACTAGTAAATACGGCTTGGCAAGCCCTTGGCAAACAAAGATACCACACTCCTCGATTATGCAAGTTGCGGCTAAATTTAAGGAGGCCATTAAGATGGACATTGGGTCAAGACGGGATACAAGTTTTTGGCAACATAAATGGTGCTCTAATCAACCACTTCGGGAAGAAGTTCCTCACATTTATGCTATAACATCTAATAGTAAAGTAATGGTGGTCGAGTGTTGGAGGTACCACGACAATAGAGGTTGAAATATTCCTCTTAGGAGAAACCTCAATGATTGGGAGATAGATGAAATGGCTTATCTTTATGGCTTGGTGGAGAATGTGCAACTTCAAGGCAATAAGAATGATTCGTGGAGATGGATGTTGTCCAAAAATGGTGCTTTCAAGGTTAGTTCTTGTTCTTCTCCCTTCAGGAATAGAGGAGACCCCTCTTCTCTTTGGAAACGCGTTTAGCGCCTAAAGACCCCCTCTAAAGTTTCTTTCTTTGCATGGTTTGCATGCAAGGAAAGGCTGCCTACAATTGACCTCCTCCAAAAGAAATGAATGATTTTGCCTAATATGTGCTCTTTATGATTAAATGATGAGAAAACCGTCAACCACTTGTTTCTACATTGTCCCTTCACCCAGGAAGTGTGGGAGGAAATCGTAAGAGAGGTGGGAATGGCTTGGGTCTTACCTAATACTATTGGAGATCTCCTCCAAGGCTGGAATGTAGAGAGGAGTTCTAGAAAAGGGAAGAAAATATGGGATTTGATTTGTCTGGCTATCTGTTGGGCCATATGGTTGGAGAGGAACAACCACCGTTTTGAAAACCACAAAAGGCAAAGGATTATTTTTGTTTTTGGGGATTTTTTTGTAAAGAATGTGGGGATTATTCTTTTGTAGATATGAAGAAAGGGTGGGAAAATCTTGTTAGAAATTGTCATTCCATGTAAGCCCTTGTGGCGGTTGGTTTGTTGGGGATATCTTACCCCTTTTTAGTTAATGAATCTTTCTTGTAGAAAAAAAAAAACCCTTCCTCTCTGCTCTCCCCACTAGCCTACTCAAGGCTTCTACCACAATGATGAAAAAGAATAAAGAAAGTACATCCTCCTATCGATACTCTCCACTGCTGCAAAGAAGCCCTACAGGGAACCATTCACTAGCAGTAACAAAGAAACAGTAGTGATGCACACCCTGATCAAGTTATATCACTTCTTGATGGGGACATCATACCACATGGCAATCCCAAGGTATACCAATGTAGGAGAAATGGTATCAAGTAGGATAATCTAAGAGAGCCACATGTTAGTCTGGAGCAGATTTGGAGGTTTTTGGAGCTATTACCTATGTGGAGACATGTGGGGTCCATGCGTGAGAGCACATGATGGGAACATATGTTTGGCAACTATTGGAGTGCATATGTTGCTGATTATTGAGCTTTTATTAGAATTTTCCAGTTTTACTTTATGTTTTTTTAATTATTAGAAGATGGGACATGGTTGACAATTGAATTTGGTTTTGGGGCATAATAGAGTTCATGTAATAAGACCCATCTAATGGGCTGGTAGACCACTCTAAGGGAGGGACCAAATTAGCTTTTGTTTCTAATTCTTTTCACTTTCTACTTTCTTTCTTTGATGATATAAAGAGGGGGAAACCCTAGAGGACTTGTGGGCTTTATAAGAGACCACCTTCTCCTTATTTTGGACATGGAGTCTATGAAATAAAATTGTTGTCTTCTGCTCACACGAGTTGGAGGCTTTTCTTCAAGTTTTGGGTGCAAACTTGAAACCTTAGTTGGTGATTTCTACGGTAAGTGAAGGTTGGTGATTACCTCACATCAGTACCTCTTCTATCTTCTTCTTCTTTGCCTTTTTTTTCCTTTATGTTCTCCTTGAAGTGCTGCCATATTCGGTTAAACCCTCTCCATTGTTATCCTCTTCAAATCTCAGTTTTGAAACCCTAAAATTCCACCATACCCAATCGAACACACTATGTTCTCTTAAATTTCTTTGATTGCCCTCATTAAAATCCCTATTCCACTATTCCATCCCATGTCCCAGCATATACCACCATTCCCAGTTAATTTCTTCCATTTAAAACCCTTCATTCCCTAGTTCATAAACCCTTGGTCAGCCATAATCCCTTCACCTAAAGCATAATCCCTTTGGCCACAAAATTCCATCTTATATACTTGCTGCTCATCAGGTTTCATAGTTCTTTTCCATCATAACTCGGCAGTACCTGTTCTGAAACTAAATTCAAGTTATCACAGCACCCATTGTTGCTCCAGAAAATCATTACAGAAGCTGGGAATTACTCCACACACAACTCTGTCTACTGTGTGTATTCGATAATGAGAGGAAAGCAGATTGCTGTGACCTTGTGGTTTCAACATCAGAGTGAAGTCTGAGAAACAAACCTAAAGTGACTTGTGGATGACTGAATATTTGCTTGTCTGGCATCTGTTACTGCTGCTGCTCCACTAGAACACCGGAGTTAAAAGTGTGACCCATTCGGGTGCTTGCTTCTAGAGATCCTATCACAGGTATTTCAACTTTCCAGCAACTAATACCTTACCTTCAACTTACTGTTAGGCCATCATTATTCCTTTATCTCTGGTGGGGTGATACCATATTAGAGATGGCCTATCCTCGTTTGTTTCATATTGCCTCCCAAAAGAATGCTTTGATTGCTGATATTTTGGCCTATGATGTGAATGGTCTATCTAGGAATCTTTCTTTTACCCGAAACCTTTATGAGTGGGAAGTGATCACAGTGGGTCATCTTATGAATGATCTTCATATGGTGTATATCTCTAGCGGGGATAGGGATAGTTGAATTTGGACTCCCTCCTCTGATGGTCTTTTCTCTTCGAAATCTTTCCTTTCCGTCTGTTGATCAATTCCATTCCTATCCTTTTCATCAAGTTTGGCATACAGCTGCCCCTCTTTGGGTTAGGGCATTCAATTGGGTGGGGTCTTTAAATAGACAAAATACTATGGACATTTTATAGAGGAGACGTCCTTATATGGCTCTATGTCCTTCGGTTTGTTGTTTATGTGGGATGTACGAAGAAACTGGAAATCATTTGTTCATCCATTGCAAATTTGCTTCAAGAGAGTGGAACTATTTCCTATCTCCTCTCTCTAAGGCCTTTGTTATGTCGGACTTGATTCATGATATTTTCTGGCAGTAGAGTGGTGGAGTGAAGGGAATTCGTGGTCGAATATTTCTTCATGCTTTACTCTAGGGTATTACGTGGGGAATTTGGAAGGAAAGTAATAGAAGGTTTTTTTAGGACAAAAAAGGGGAGTTTTGGGAGGTGATAGATTCCATCCTTAGTGTGGCAGGGGTCATGGTTGATGGTGAATAAAGAATTCAAAGATTGGTCTAAGAATCCTTTTATGAGGGATTAGGTTTCTTGCATCTTGACGTCACCAAGATTGAGCCATGTGAGGATTAGTGATGGGGTCCTCCTATCGTTGGAAAAGTAAAGGTTAACTTTGATGGTGAATCCTTTGGCAATCCCGGTCCTGTTGGGTATGGATGCATTATGAGAGATTCTAGTGGGAGCATCATTTGCGTCAAAGGAGGGCCCTTGGGAAATGGTGATGCTATATTAGCCAAGGTGGTTGGGTTCCTTGAAAGTCTTCGTATGATTAAGATGAAAACCCTTTACGATTGTGTGGTTGAAGGGGAATAAAAAACGGTTATCTCATGGGGGAAAGGAAAGAGTTGTGGGTCATAGAGGGTTAATCATTTTATTTGTGAGATCAGGGATCTTATGAAGGAGTTCAAGGTAGATGATAAGGCACATCCCAAGAGGCCAAAATGAATTGGCAAACAAGTTTGCTAAATGGACTGTTTCTCAGCAAACCGCTTTTACAGGGATCATATGCCAGATTGATAGTATCGTTGCTTGTATGTTTTTTTTGGGTTGTGGTTAGCTAAGTACTAGCTGTGGAGGTTTGTATTTCCTCTTTTTTCCTATTTTTATTCTTTATTAATAAATGATCATGATTCATAAAATAAAATAAAATAAAAACAGTAGCCATACTTCCACCCTCATTAGTCTAAGTGAATCCCCACCAAAGTTTCCCCTATATTACATTAAGAACCCTCTTCCCAAACTTTTAAATACTTGCTGTCTGAGAGCCTACCAGCCAACCCGAATCCCTTGACAAACCATATATATTCATACTCAGCCTCCTTTTCAAAGTGTGAGTGTAAAACCCCTTGGTCTTTATCTTGATTGTTAATAATCCCCACAAGTTGAATGTGAGTAAACAATGTTTGGCATTAAACCTGATACTGATCAGAATTTGTACAAGTCCAATTCTTCCATCTGAGTAGTATCCATTACATAATCTCATTATTGATCTTGAAGTGCACTTGAAAAGGATAGGAAGCTTGTTTATAAATGATGATTTCTTTAAATAATTAACTTGGATCTCTCATTGCATTGGGTTTTCACATGCATGCTGCATCACTTCTGCCCAAAACCCATTCTACAAAGATCATCCATGAAAGCACTGCGAAGGGGTCATTCAAGCTTCTATTCCATACTACCTTTTGATTGAAGTCCACCAAAAATCTCCGATGCAGTGCAAAAAAAGTATCTAAATTTCAGTTATAAGGGTATTTTTGATATTTTAGGTTCAAATTTTGTATTTGGCAATAACTTTTACTTTCATTTGTTTTGAATTAATGTATGTTAGTTTCTTGTACGTCAATTAAGGGACTTTTTTTTTAATTTAAGTAGAATTGATTTCTTTAATTTTTAGGAAGTGGGCCGTATTTTGGGGAGTCAAAACTTATCCATTTGGCTAGATTTTGCTGTCATTTGAAAGGTTATTCAATTACCATTACAACAAACCCAAGATCTTGCGAATCAATGAAATTAGGTAAAGCTATAGCCAAAATACTGGCAGGATGTTAGAACATGATGGGGTTTGTAGTATTATAAGCTATACTTTGTTTAGGAGTCTTCTAAGGGTTTAAAGTTTGTCTATAAATATAGAGGAGATGAGGTGCTGTAACACAAACAAAGAATTTAGGTTATTAAATGAATCAAAGTTTATTTTGGTTGAAAGCTTCAACCGTATGAAATCCTAAGTGATCCTAGGCAAGATCTTTGTCTTCTATCAAATCCCTACTATCTCTTCTTCTCTTGATCTTCTTTTTCCCTCTTTTCTTTTCTTCTTCCCTACAGTCAACAATTCATTTGCTTTTCATCTACTTGAAAATTCTAATTTCTTGATTTTCTTAATCTTTCCATTAAAGATCCATAAACACTATTTTTTATTCAAACCTACTATTTAACCCACCACTATTTCTTGTAGTTCAGTTCTGAATTCCTTAAATCCCTAGGCTGTCCTACATCACTCTCATAACATTTTTGCCAACCACATCGCAAAATAACTTATAAAACTAAATAAGGAACCCATGGGGCCCGGCGTCTTATCCTCTTTCAAACTATTGAAGGCTTCCACAACTTGCTCTCCCATGAACTGTCTTCCCAACTACATTCGTTGCTCCCCTTAAATCCTCTCAAACCATAAATCATTCAGCAAAGGGCAGAAGTTGGATTGCTCCAAATATTCCACTATGGTTTGTTAATTTCTTTTTTATCTAAAAAATTCTAACTACCACCTTGAGCTTCCTTATGGTGTTAACCGTAGCCCTGATTTAACCGTTCTATGGAATAAATTTGTATCTTCTCCCCCTCCTTAAAGTAATTAATCCTTGCCTTCCGCTTCAAACTAATTTCCTCCATCCTAACCACCTTACCTTCTGAAATTCCACCTTTGCTTCTGTTCTTGACACTCTCCTATTTCTGAGATGGCCACTTGCTCTTCCTATCTCCTCAACTCTTGGAAGCAAACTAAGCTTTCTGACCTCCACTCACCCAAAATCTGCCTTGTTCCACCTTATCAAGGCTTCTTTTAAGATCTTCTTGGAGAGAATGAAAAACACCATGCCATCAAAGCTGAAGAATTCCACCACCTTTGCACAAGCTCCTTGAAGCTACTATTTTCTAACATTAGCTCAAAACAGAAATGAATATGCCGGTATGTTGTAGCCATGAGTCCTCATTCATCAGAAGGATGGGAATGTGATCTGAGACGGTTTTAGAAGAGCCATGAAGAATGCTTGTCTGAAATAGTCTTCCCAATAACCTATCACCAAAAACCCTTCCAACCAACACCCACCTTTCCTTTCTAATGGCAACCAGAGAGAATTGAAATCGCCTCTTAAACACTAAGGAAGGGAACAAACCCATTCCACAGAAATCAGCTCCTGCAACAAACTGTCCTTCAATCCATAAACTGTGGGAACATATACCCCTATGAAAACCACTCAAAAGAATCCTACCTCTTTTTGCATTTAATAAACAAAGTAGCTCTGCTATTCCTTATCCACAACCTCAATAATTGATGCAGGCATTGAAGACCAAAGGTGGTCCCCCATGGCTCTCACGTGTGGGCCCCCACCATGGGTCCACATGTGCATTGGTGGGGGGCCACAAGTGACAGCCATGGGGGAACCACCTTTGGCACATCAAATGGAGTCTATAGATTCCTAGAAAAGTCTTTTAGTAGTGCTGTCTTATGTTTTTACTTGAGTATTTTTTTTGTTTTTATAAGATTAGGATATAGATGTCTTTTAAATTTTTGATTTTGGGCATTTGAGTCAGCATAATGTAAGTTAAATAAGAGTTGGTTGACAATCCCAAAAGGAGGCCACAATTTGGTCAATCTTTTAGAAAGTTAGATATTAGAAAGTCCTAGTTAAGAGTCTATTATAAATAAGTTTCTATTTTTAAAAACTTCTGAAGTTTGATGTATCTGGGTCTCTTAATCAAGTGGTCGATTGATGTATTGGAGGGATGGAATAAAATAAAAATTTTGAAGCTCTATAGCTCACGGCTGGAGAGTTTTCTCCTTAGGAGAAGAGTCCAAAAACCTGGATTGGTTCCCTTGGTGGATTCCTAGGATTTCTCAAGCTTGGTGAGCGGTCAAGGTCCCCTGATTTGTAGTGAGACTCTACAACTTAAGTATCCATCTTTTCTCTTCTCTTTTCTTTGTTTTAATGGTGGTAGTCTGTTCAAGAATTGATTTCTTGGTGGTTTTTCTTGATCTTGGATCTCTCTATTTACTGTTTTCCATTAATCACCATCAAATATGTTCAAGAGTCAATCAGTTAGTGTTTTTGAGAGCCCAACAGACCAGCAGCCATTAAAGAACCCTTTTCCTGCGCTGTTTTCATCTGTAGAACCCAAAAGAAATCCACCTTGAACCTGGCAGCAGCATTCTATTCCTTCTTTAAACTGTTTTAAAGCTGCAGTCCAAAAAAAAACCAAGTGTTGGGGTTATCGAGTGGAGGGTTTCAGACCTTAGCTTGATCTTCTTAACCTATTGTTACTACAGAGATTTCCTGGTTTCTCTGCAGTTCTTCCTAATCTGAACCTAAAACACCAGTTACAGCCCTTCATTACCCCAATATCACTGCAGATCCTTCCCTGAACATTCCCCTAACATGCGACTGTTAGAATACCCTGTCTTTTCACTTTTGATGCCTAAACCTGATTCTCCATTCAGACCAAAACCTCTTCTTTAAAACCCTTATTTCAGCACTTGTGTTTTCCCCTTTAGTTAGCCAAACAACTACAGAATCTTCACCTTTCAAACCTTAAAGCAATAGCCCTATTCCATGTTTACTTTGTCCCTCTCCAAGATCTGTTTCTACTCTATGACATCACTTGAGAGCACCCTGGAATTTCCTTAAGCCTGCAGACTAAATAAGAGTACTAAAACTTTATTCTTCAGTACCCTAAACCTGTCTATTCTGTCGCCAAACTTGTAACCCAGGTGTGAAAGTCTTTATCATACCCAAATAGGTTCTTTCATCTGTAATTCTTTCTTGTCTTGTTTTGGTTGTAGTCTTTGGGGATTTCTCATCCCTTTTCTTTCTTTAAGTATCAAAAAAATAAAAAAAGATTATATACAGCACTTGTATATTCTTTCTATTCTGTTCTGCAGACCTAATATCAACTCTTACTTGCTGAGATTTAATATGTTACAACATCTGATTCATAAGTAAGCTTGGGTACTGTTGCTTGAGTAATTGCTGCATTATATAAATAACTATCAGGAACCCTACGACTGCATGCATATCTGAACCTTTGAAGCCCTAACTCTAAACCTTGTTTAGATTCCTTTTATGCCTAATTTCAGCTACTGTTTGATGTAAGACAATCCCCAATACAGGTGGCTATCCTGCAAGTAAGGGGCCCAAAAGGGAAATAACTAGGGACAGATTTAAGACTGTCACAAGGCCTGTTATAAGGGCTAATCGTGGGATACAAGTAAGCTAATATGGGGTAAAAATAGGGGATCGAAGGATACTCTAACTATAATAAAGAAGTGCTGGGTTGAATTATAAGGATTTAGCAAGGGTACTCGGAATTCCAGGAAGGACTGGTCAGGTTCAATACCACAAGGCAGCAGGAATTCTTAGGCTAAATATGCTCAGGACTAGGTCTGAAATTATATATAAACAGTAGATAAAAGGGCAAAGGTTCCAAAGCAAGAACGGGGGTAGTTGGAAATGTAGTAGTAGGTTAAAGAATGTAGAATATGGAATAAAACAGAGACTAAACAAGTGTTTAAACCATGGATTTAGAGAAGACTGATCTGTGAAGGGTTTCAGGTTCTAGGCAGCAAGAAATAGGATGGTTTAATCTGCCTCAGATATAAGGAATGATCTGAAAAGATTTTACAGAGGTATTGGAGTAACAAGGGGCTGCAACTTTTGTTAAGTTTCACATTTAGAGCTGCAGAAGAAACCACACAAGTCAGACATATTATCGGCAAAGAAACTTCAAAGAAGAAGCACTAAAAACCCACCTAATATCAAGAATCACTGGGTTAATTTTCTGCAGTTTCAAGGACACCTAAAATGAGAAGTTTTAGGTTGCCGCAAGGACCTAGAATGGATATTCTTGGGTTTAGATGACCGAAACAGGTCTGGATTTTAAAAATAACAGTAACCACAGGCTTTAAAAGGTTGTGTTTTGGGGTTTAAGGAAGAAATAGAAAAGATATTAAGTCTTATGACTGCAGCAGGGATTCTAGAGGAAGGGTTTTAAGTTTCAGCTTTGAAACAGCAGGGTTTGGGTGACAGTAGAGATGCCGCAGGCCATGGAGAGGAATTTTTTGATTGATTTTCCAGGTTCTTTCAGGGTGACAACAGCCAAACAGCAAGGGAAAACAAAGAATAAGGAGAAATAAGACAAAAACGTACATTATGGAGAAATCCCTTCACCACAGTTGGGACTGGGGAAATCGCTTCCTTTGCTTCAAGCTAAGGCACCAAAAAAGAAGAAGCCCAAATCATGGGAACCCAAAACCAAGGAATTTTTTGTTTTTTTATTTCAATCCTTCATGTCTCGATTAGAAGAGGGATTCCTCTTTAAAGAGCCACTGAACAAAGAAAATATGACCTCTCCTAAATTAGAAACCAAATCTAATAAAAACTCTTACCTAAAGACTTCTAACATAACTTGTTAAGAAAAGAAAATATTCAAAATAACCCAAATCATGGGGCTTTAGAGGAGTAGTCGACCAGCACTTATTTAAAAATAAAATTGTGCTGCCTAAATTGCCCAAAAACAAAAATTAAAATGCCACTTATGTCCTAACTCTAATAACTCATAAAACATTAACTAAAGCAGTAAAATAACTCTAAA
The DNA here is from genome assembly GCA_025762735.1 of Platanus orientalis. Taxonomy (NCBI): domain Eukaryota; kingdom Viridiplantae; phylum Streptophyta; class Magnoliopsida; order Proteales; family Platanaceae; genus Platanus; species Platanus orientalis. The sequence goes on along the minus strand of JAOXJP010253810.1, from coordinate 6,926 downwards.
TAAAGACTCTAATACTAAATTAAAGACTCCACTGATGTGCTAAAGATGTTCCTCCATGTGTCTCCATGTGTCTTCATGTGTAGACCCCCCCCTGAGCCACATGTGGGTCCCACTTGGCCTTCAATGTTCTCATCACTGTTACTTATGTGTTCATCAAGGTTCTTATCTTGGGTATTGGGTTAGTTTAAATCTGACTTTGGGTAGAATCGTGTGAGTTTGGATATGATTCAACTCCAGTTTAATCCTTCAAAAGTCTCTTGATCTTGGCATACATCTGTCCTAGTATTTGTGGGCTCATAAACCCACAGGTTAGCAGCCAACCACTAGGCTGTCCTGAATCAATAATTCTATTGTCTCAAGATATCAGAATCCCTCCCACTCTTCCCACTAAAGGCCAATGGACATATCTGAAATCACAGCTACTGGTTAACCAAAATTCTCAACCTTGGATTCCTAAGTGATGATGTCCTTCCACCTTTTACAGAGATCTTTAACGCATTGTCTCTTGCCTCCACTCCCATCTCCCAAGACCCCGCACATTCCACGACAAAGGTTCTTCCTCTCTTGCACCACTGTCCGTTCCCACCTCTCCCCCATTTCTTCCATAAGTTACCCTTTATGGAAGAGAACAAAGTTCAGTAACTCTCTTTTCCCGCTATTTCTTGGTTTAGGTCTGCCCCTGGACACTTTTCACCCTGCTTACCCTCCTCATCTCTATTTCCCCAAACAAGTCTTGAGCTGTCATTTCACCATGCTTACCCTCCTTTCTATTTCCCTGAATAAGTATTGAGCTTTCCTTGTCTGGTACAAGAAATTAGTGTAGGTCCTGTAGGATCATGGATACACAGATTTTGTGCCGAAGTAGTTGTACACATTGAGTGCTAAGATCTGCTTGAGATCCATATATTTATCAGAAAACAATAATGTAGGTCGCTAAAGTACAACTCACATTATTAATACCTAAGTTCTAAACAGTCACTTGTATGTATTTATAAGATTTTCATGTTTCCCAGGAGTTTTACATGCATACCTTTAATTTTCCAGCAAATAAATACATATCAATATGGCTCTAAAATTGACTTATCGATACTCCCATTGATACTAACACTTTAAAACTTGATTACAAGTCCATGGATGAATTTGTACAAAAACAACTGTAATGGTACTAATGCAGAAATGTGTTCTTACAAGCCCTCACATTTGGACTTCAGTATCCTACACCTACACCCACTTCTTAGAGAGCACAAATGGCAGGAGTCGTAGCCATCACATAATGAAGACGTTCAAATCCCTCTACCCAAATCAAATGGAAGGTCACTTCTCCTTTCTAGTAAAGATTGGTTAACAATATGTATCTCTATCAATCTATCACTTATGCTTGATTACATTAGCAACATCTCAAATGCAACTTACAATTAACTTTTCACAGTTAAGAGGAACTTTCCCTTACGACAGAAGAGAGAGAGAGAGAGCTAAATCAAAATATTAAAATTCAAACATAGTTTTTACTTCTGACTTTGTAGATTTACCTGGTCCTTGCAAATGGTTTGTCCTTCTCAATTTCTAACTCATGCTCCCTAGCTTCAGCTTCCCGCTTCTGAGCCAAGCCCTTACCCCATTCCAACTTCTTTTCCTGACCAAGAAGATAGAGAAAGGACTATCGACTGTGAGTGTCAAAGAATGAAATAAATAATGAAAATTACTCTTCATGGGAACAAGATTCCACTTTTAGAAATAATAACAGGAATATAAAACAAAATATCGTGCACCACACAACGGTATGGTTGAAGGGATGGAATACTTTGGCTTTCTCAAAGAAAGGAAAGTTATGCGGAAGTTGATGCTAGTGGCAATTTGTTGGGCTTCCAACTGTAAAAAATGTCAAAATATAGGACTAGTTCGGGCGAATGGGATCCAATCATAGGATTAAAGGAATTAGGTCTACCTTGTTTAAGACTTTTGACTTCTTCGTACAGTTTGGGACTTCTTGTCCCTTTTGCAATAGAATATATGTATCACTTATCCCAAAAAATCATGCACCACACAAAAGACATTGTACATAATAACTATAAAGTTGTTGAAATCATGATGAACCATAACTACCTAATTCATTAACAAATGCAACCAAGACCCCCTCCCTCCTCCCACTTTTGAGAGATAACCTAATTGTGACAATGAGAAATTGAGCTATGGGTGTTAATGCTACAATCAAGAGAGACAGTTTATAAAAGTGACAGCAGTACATAAACACAACACAATTACAAGTGATGTATCCCATTGAGTGCTTAACGATGCCTTACAATTTTCGTTTTTTGACTACATTCTGACAACATACATATTCATTTAAGCAGAATGAGGAGGTGATGCGGACATCATGACCGAGATGATGATTGGGCCATGCACACAGCTACTTTAGTCATTTTTTTAGTTTCCTTATGTTACTTGTGTCTCATGTACAAGGGAAACACATAATTTTTAGGGTATTTTAGTCGTTATCAGTTTATTTGGGATTTTTGGCTATTATTTATTGTTTGAGGGTAGTTTGGAGAGGATTTTATTGGCCCTAGGGATATTTCAGTCCTTTTGGGATTTGTTTGTATTAAACCTAAACCATGGGAGTCTCTTATAAGAGCCCACAATTTGGTCTTTTGGAGTTAGGCAATAAAAGTTGAAAAAAAAACTCTCACATTTTGGACTATCTCCTTCCTCTTGCTTGTGTTTGCAGGTTGAAGAATCAAAGCCTTAGAATGGGTCTAGGAAAATCCCTAGTTTAACAGTGGTAATGGAGGCTACTCCCTCTCCTTGGGTCAAGGTTTTCTTCCCCGTTCTTTTCTTCTCCTTCTTTCATGTTTTTAGGTTTTGTTTGCTGCTGAACTTTATCATCGAGTTGAAGATTTATCACCAACTATCCAAGACCTCGTTTTAAATTGATTTGAAGCTTTTATAGGGTCCATAACCCTTGGGCGATCACATTGGGAGGGATCAACAACTTTCAGCATCAGTTTTTTTTTTTTTTTTAATTCAAGGTTCTATCAGTGCATGACGTCAAACAGAGGTGCTGACCTCTTGGAGAAGATCAAGTACCACCACTAACACAGCAAGTCTTTTGGGGATTTGATTTCTCGGAAGGGTGGAGGTCTCCTGGGCGATACTACTGCTAGCAAACCCATCCCAAAAAAAATCAGTCTGATCAAAATACAACCAGATTGGATTCTACAGGGCGTCATTGTGCTGAAACTTATAGGTTTCACAAGATTACCTCTATCTCTTTCCTACACTGGAAATTTTTGAAGCTGCTCTACTGGTACTCCAATAACCCCCAAGCAATCCTAAGAGTCATCACTCCTGTTCGGAAGTTTGCTGTTACGAAGAGATACATGTCCATGAAAATCAAGGCTGGCAGAACTACTTACACACGGCTGGAAATTTCGAACACCTCAAATCCTTTCGCATTGCTCTATTTTGATATGGATCCCTATCTAGTCACTCCATAGAAGATCAAAACCAAGGTATTGCAGTAAATCCAAGGTAATTTATCCCCTTTATTTTCCCTCTTTCAAATCCTATTCATAGTGGTTATTGGTGGTGATGTAGTGTGGCTGTTGACTGTTAAAATACTGTTAGCACTTGTGTTTTCTCTGTGAAATCTGATTTACATCAATCCTAAACCCACTCCAAATATAGTTTGATGTCCCTAAGGGCTGTCCTATGTTTCCCTTAGCTTATTTTTGAATTTTTCATGATTTCCTATAGACTTTAATACACTGGCACTCATGCTGAAATAATTTTCCAGCAACTTAGAAAGTTTTGGATCTCTAATGTAATCGCATATTCCTCTCATATGAATGGGTTTAATATTGCTCAATATTTTGTAGCTTTGAATTCTTAATATGCACATTGAACTTAACTGAAAATTCAATTGATTTAATGTGTGGATGTGCAAATAGGAATTTTGTTTATGTCTTAACATTACTCTTACAATTTTATTCCTAACTCCTTATGCACACACCCACTAACCTATATGCATGCTGCATCAGGATTCAGGATGCCAAAATGAAGTCTATTTTTTACCCACTAATAGGATCAGATCACTAATATCCCCTTCTTCTTCTTCTTCTTTTTATAAGGATCACTAATATTCCATTGGCCCACCATTCTCAAAGAATTAAAAACTACAATATCATTTTTTTGTTAGGTTAGGACATGTAATTCCTGATTGTGGTTACTTTGCATAGCTACTTTTGTACAGCTCAATTGTACTTGTGGTACATAACAAAAAGAAATTGTACTTGGGGTTTTCTCTTTCACTCTTTTAATCTATAAAAAAAGAATTCTACTAAAATAGATAAAACTAAATAAAAAATGAAATGATGTTCCCACTCCCGTTAGTGGTTTATTGACATTAAATTTCTTTACCCTAATAGGCAGATAAATTATCAGTAAAAAAAGTAGGCTAATTAGACAAGTGAGCATACTGATACTCTCAAATGATTAGGGTTATAATTTTGGTTCCATAAAGAACACTAATCTAAAAGACTCGTAAAAGAGGCCCCTCAACTCAAAGAATAGTGACAATCAGCTTACCACCACTTGTAATGAGCCCAAGTTTATGGACAACCAAATTTGTCCTTAACATGTGAGAAATAATTTTTTTTAAAAAAGTAGGATAGTAAGACAAAATGAGAATACTGATACTCTTAAATGATTAAGGTTATGATTTAGGGTCCATAAATAAGCATTGATTTAGATCATACCTTAAAGAGGCCCCTCAAACTAATGAACAAAGACAATCATGAATGAGCTGAAGGTCAATGCGAAATTTACCCCCATATGCAATGATATTGTTCTCAACAGTAGGTCAGTTGCTCAAATTAGCATATATAATGTTGAAATACAAGAAAACAACAATTTGATGTTTCTTTTTTTCATTATCAGAAAATTAATAATTGATGCAAGACACAGAGGCTCTAATCTGATTTCTTTAATAGACAATCTGTAGTAAAAAGAAATAAAGAAAGAAAGAAAAATACCAATGGAGTCACACCAATGGTCTCCTAAGAGTCTCACCTAGGGTTGAAAGTATCAAACCTTCAAAATTTTGGAATCACACCAAAGAACAAAGTAACTGTAGCCTTGAATTCATCAATTATCATCATTCTTTTTTAATAAAATCTGGATTACAAGCATATATATAGACTTTATATTCCAAGCTTTCCAAATCCCACTCTAACTAGACTTTCTAAAAAAATAAAATTCTAAAATAACTAAATCCCATCACCAAGTGATACCCTGCCAATATTTTGGCCATTACTTTCTCAAATCACATCGGATTCTCAAGATCATGGTCTCGTTGGATAGGTAACTGAATAACTTTTCAAATAACACCAAAATCAGACCAAACGGGTAAGTTTTGACCTTCCAAAATAAGGTCTAAATAAAAGTGACGGAAATAGTTCTTTCACTTTTTTTAAAATTAAATAAATCATATTCTATTTGAAAATAACTCAAAACTCATAAACTGACTAACAAGAAATTAACAAAAAATAACCTAAAATTGACCAAATAAAAAAAAATTAGACCCAATATACCCCTGCATAAACCCATCATATCTGAATACAGCATGTTACTATCAACAAACAGCTACCCTCTAGCTTTATTATTAACCTACAGTTGTGTCCGTGAAGACATTAGTGTTCTGTTTTAAATCCTCATTATATCCGGCAGAAATCAACCCCTTGATTATTTTATAGTTACCAGAGCATGAAGCAAAAGTAGGAAGCAATGCAAACACAAGAAGCGGGAAGCAAGGGTCCATAAATCCTTGGGAAGCAAGAAGCAAAAAAGAATAATAAAGTAAAATAATTATAAGTTATAATCCATAATTTCAACTACAATTATAATCCATAATTGTAAGTCAATAAAGCGAATTAACAAAGAATCATGACATATAAATCAATATGCAAACCATATCTTATTAGTATGGCTAACTATACCTTAGATTTTACCATAAATAAGATTATTTATAAATAACTTACATCTTAGAGTGAGACTACAGAAGACCTTCTTTAAAAACCATTGGGTTTGAGTCTTTTTTATTGGATTGGAATAAAATAATTTAAACAATAAATTCAATGCTGAATCTTTTTTCCTACAAAATCATTACTAAATTTTATAGATAATATTTTATTCAATGTTAACCACCTAAGATTTACATTAATTAAAATACAACATTGTTTCTTAGATCACTTCTCAATCAATTCTCCAGACATTTTTACTCATTTCTCCAAAAGTTTCCACTCATTTCCCTAAATAGCTTTCATTTGCTTCACCGAGCTTCCCACTACTTGGGGAAGCAGAATGAAATTAGCTTCTTAAACGAGCTTCTCACCTTGTACCGAGCTTCCATGCATCTATGGATTATTTACTTGAACCCTATGGAGTGCTTATTTTATCCACCTGGTTATAGGTCTTTATTATTGAGATATTTTGTATTGATTGTTTACTGCTTTCCTAAGTTCAATTAAAGTGGTACAAGTGTGTAGTTTTGAATTCCATCTAGTGATGGTTCTTTAAAAGTCTTTGAACTTGGTAAACAACTATCCTTGTATCTTTTGTGGGCCTGTAATCTGCAGGTAATCAGCCCAACACTGGGTTATCCTGCATTAATTCGGGTATCAAGGCCAGGTTCCCAACTAGTCCTTACCTGGTTGAATTCCTGCAAATCATTGGGAGGGTGTTCTTTCCTCTAGGGTCACCCTACGTTAGTGTACTCTAGGTTGCAGCTAATCCTTATCTAGTAGTAATCCCAGGAAGCCAGCTTTCTGACTGAGATGGTTCTTGAGATTACAACAACAACAACAACAACAACAACAAACAGCCTTATCCCAACTATTTGGGGTCGGCTACACGAATCATGTTCCGCCATT
>JAOXJP010253789.1:0-21705 GCA_025762735.1 Platanus orientalis | reverse complement strand
GCATTGCACAGACAGGCGTCAAGAGAAGAATTAGGCATTGAGATCTTAGACCCACCTTAGGGAGCCTTGATTCTTCTCCAAGTTTGTCTTATGGCTTCTATAACCTCTGGAATTCAATCTTGTGCATGTGCACCTCTGTGGGCCCTCATTTCTATCTCAACGCTTGAATTTAATTTCAAGCGTTGGAGTGAATTTCAGGTGTTTAGCCTGGGGTTAAAAATCAGTTTTTTTCAAAAATTAGTTAAGTGTGTGTGTATGTGTGCCTTAGGAAGAGTGTAAAGACCCGAGAGAAGCCCTACGCCTCTGGGCCCCACCTTTGTGGCCCAAAAACTAAGGATCAGCATCCAATGCCTGAATTTTCCCTAAATTAAATTCAAGCGTTGAACTTTCAGGTGTCAGACCAAAAAAATAGGTGTTAGGCCTGTGATAGATGACCAAGTAACCTACTTTGGAAGAACATATCTCCACGTGGCTTGAACCCAAGACCCCTAGGGTTGTACATTATAACCCTAGGAACCTTTCCTTAACCCAAACCATGGGTCCCACAGCATTGGGACCCCCTAAACCATCTTAAAAAACCACACAAACATGTTGATGTGATCAGCTCCCAACGCCTGATTTTTACCCTGAATTAAATTCAGGCGTTGAGATGAAATACATGTGTTAAGCCTGTAACACAGAAAATACTAATTCTTTCTTTCCATCCCTTTATTCCAGGGTTGATCCTAACCCTAAAGAACCAAACCAAAAACACTTTAGAGGGGTCTACCATCCCTCTAAAGGTCCAATTCAAGAAGAGGTTTTCTACAATTAGAATAGGTCAATGTAAAGGCCAATTTCTGAATTTTCTAGAAATCAACACCTGATTTTCACCTTAAATTAAATTCAGGCATTGAGGGTATAATCAGGTGTGAAGCCTGAGAAAAATCCAGCAAACATTTAATTCAGAATCCACAAAGCATGGGCTAAGACATACTTTAAGACTTGTGTGAATAGGAGAAGCCACCCTAAAAAGGTGGGTATTTGGGGTGCCTACCACCTTCCCCAAGTGCAACCAAACAACTTCCAATCTCTGGGACGCAGACTAGTATCAAGAGTTAAACCCCTAGACCTTCGGGTTTAAACTCTTCTTCCCCTGAAGAGAAGAACCGACGTCCAACTCTGTCGGTTAAACCCCAAGTTGGTGCTGACTCCAAGTAAAGCCCCAACCCTGGCACAGAAGGGGTTGGCGACCCTCGAGCAGAAGTGGGCGTCTCGACGTCCTCATGGTGAAAAGAAACGCTTTTAGACTGAAATGTCCCGCTTGCTCTGCAAACTTACAGAGAGAGGGGACTACAAGGGTTCTCATATGAAAAGAAGGTATGCCAAACCCTCCTGGAAATATAAACACAACTTCTTGGTGGAAATTTTGAAGGAAGGAAACTCTGTTTAGCAAGGTTTGAAACTACCACCTCATATTGAAAGCATGCTGCATGAGAAAAGCACCAAGCACATGGAAGTCATAAGGAACCATGGGTTATGAGAAGGAAGAGAAATGTCAAGGGATGGTTCGTGAAGAAGAGGTATTTATAAGCCCTTAGGCTTTAAAACCGTCATTAGGATTCACACATAAGATAAGGCATCACCCTCAGAAGGGACAACACTTCATCTCTCTTCGATCAAGAGACTATTTATCTCAAGAAATCCTAATCGTCCATCATAAATGGATAAAGGGTATTATGGACATTTCATCCGCACCAACCCAAAAAACATGATAGTTGATGAGACCTAATCAAGGATTGTCATAAATTTTATATCTTGTGAAATAAAATTCATTAAGACTTATCAAAGCCAAGATGGTCGTGATTCACACAAATGGAATCTCACTATTTTCACAAAACACGAGGGGCATTTGTTGACACGTATTTAATCTTACAAATTTGGAGAATTATGCTGCCTTATCAAATCATGTGTAGTCAAGTCAAGTCAATTCATATAACATTGAAATTAAGTCCATGAAGCTACAAGATCATGAGACGTGGTCATACCTACGTCAAGAAGAATATTTTTGGTGTGTTACACCATTTATCTATTGTAGAAGAATATTTGGAGCATTTGAAGAGGAAACAAAGAGGAAAACATGTTTTGGAAGGAGAACCACTAGATTCAATAGAGGATTAGCCTTTGTAAGTGATTATATAAGATATGCTATTGTTTTATGCTTAGGAGCTTAGTTATATGTTGCCTAATTCCTTGTTTAGGGTTTTGATGTAAAAGCTCAATGGATTTTAAAGTTTAAAGTATGTAAATGGTTTTATCTTGCATGTTTATGGTCTATCTTGATAAAATATTTTAGGTCTTTGTTTATCCATGTTATTTGCAACTGATTTTATGTTCTCCATGCTAGGGTCTTAGAATCTCTCTAATTTATATATTATGATATATGTCTATTTGCAAGCCTTGATAACCAAAATATGTAGATTTCACTTATGTTTCTTAATGAAGTTTTGCACAATTATTTCTATGGATTCCTACAAGAAGATTTGAGGTATTTACATCTCCATGCTCCATTCCGTAATGGTATTTGAATTGAAATATCTCTAGATTCCACAACCCTTTTATATGTTCTATAGTTGGATCGAGCATCTTATGTTTCCATGCATTTTGATGTGCCATATGCTTTATATCCATTAACAATTGTTTTTAAAGTTCAAATTTTGGAATTATATTTTTGAAGATTTAAGGAATTGCATATCGACTATTTGTTTAAAAGTTTCAATCAGATATGTATATATTAGTTTTGTGATATCCTAATTGTCTCAGAGAATAATGTGGAGACTACCCTTATCCTGGGAGAATAATGTGAGGACTAGATAAGCCGTTGTACTGGAGAATCATGTGGGGATTAGCCTTATCCTAAGGAAATTATGTGGGGATTACCCTTGTTTTGGGGGAATAATGTAAAGACTAGACCCTTTTCCTAGGGGAATAATGTGGGACTACCCTTGTCTTGGGGGAATAATATGGGGACTATCCTTATCGTAGGAAAATAATGTGGGAATTAGATTATGTGAGGACTAGACCCTTGCCTCGGGGGAATAATGTGGGGACTACCATTGGCTTGCTGAGGGAATAATGTGGGGATTACCCTTGGTCTGGGGGAATTATGTGAGGACTAATAACTCTTATGGGTAAACATGTGAAATCAGTCTCGTACTGATTAAGTGGACCATTGGTTTAATTCGAAAGGAAATCAATACATGTCCTATTTTAAAAAAGTGTTCCACTTTGAAAGAATAAAAATGTATATGTTTTGAAGAACTGCAAGCAGATACTTCATATGTTTTGTGACATCTTTGTTATCATACTTTCATTAATTTATACTTCCGTTTTACTATCTATTTGTATTGATATAAGGATTCTTACATTTGTTTTTATATCAATTATTGTTGTGCTCCATTTGACCTATTTTTTTTTGTGTTTTGTATAGTCTCTTACAAGTCATGGATTTATCCATCTATAATATTTTTTTTTCAAATTAGAGGTAAGGAGAGAAGATGAAACGATAGAAGGCGCGACTTGAGGGTTGCGTGGGCCTTAATTAAGTAGAGATTAGACATTTGGGCTGATGCCCCCTTTTTCTATGGACTTGAGATTTGTATTGGAGACTATGTCAATACATTTAAGGATTGATGTAATAGTTATTTTAATTCCTCTTTGGCCCTTTTAGAACATTGTCACAACACTTTATAATATTAGTACCTTCCAACTTTATCAGTCTATTTAGAAGTGAGCTTAAATATTTCCGTTGCATACGCTTTGTAAATAGATTAAGTAAAAGAAAAAGAGCGAAACAAAAAGAATGAATGCAATGAATGTTAATATCATGATCGAAATCCGAGTTGAATACAGGCAATAGCTGAGTTCGGGTTTGGATCATGACATTTGAACCCTTCAAATCCCAAGTGAATGAAGGAGACACCCCAAGAGATGATCCAAAGGTCATAGGACTTGTTGCAAACTTTCCCACAATTGAAATGATGAAACAAGCACATAGGGAATTTTCAGTTGTGAATGACATCATAGTCACAAGGCAATTGTCAATCGCCAATGCCAAGTCAATTGTCAGTGCTAAGCCAATCACCTATCACCTATCAGTCGCAGACCAGGATTACACTTCAATCATGGATGATTTTATTCTAGCTATTGAGAAGACTATTTCTAAAAAACGGAGAAGAGAGAATGTAGCTCAAAGGAGAAGGGGCAAGTTGTGGAAAGCCTCACAAGCTCAACACAAGGTTGGGGGCATCGTTAGAAATATCTTCTTGGATACACCCTCAAATATGGGACCCATCTTTACCTTTCCATACAGAAGGACAAACATGATATACTCATTATGTGAGAAAATGAAGACTCTTCATGCCAAGGCAACCCCCACCTACGTTGTAGTAATGACAACAGGTACCGAGTCTGAGAACAAGAAGGGGGAAAAGTTCAACAACACTTCATCACCTCTTAGTTGCCGACCTTTAGTTATCAATGAACCAAACATGAGGACAAGGATCTAGGCCAAAGAAAATGCTAAGGTCATGGCTGAAAGAATTACCAGAGCTCTTGACTCCCAGCTCCAAGGGAGTCACCAATTTTTGGAGGACAGGCCCCATGAAGACCAATACCATTTGAAGTAGAAGTTAATCTTGAACCCCTCTTCGAGGAGGATGACTTCCCCACCTTGCCGATCCCAGTAATGATTCTGTATTATATCCATGACTTTATTTATGTTACAGTTATATGGTCTTTGGAACATTAATCTTCTATTATGGAGATTTGGAATCCTTGGGTCTTCCCAGATATTGATATCTAATCCATCTCCAATTAACCAACACACCCCATTAAGAAACAGATCTCTCCTTAATTATAAACTTTTCCACTCCTACAAGGCTCCTGAAACAAACTTGGTTTTAAGAAAAGAGGAATTTGGGAAATATAGGGATTTCAACAATTGGTTACAAAAAGAATTTGGATTTGATATACTCCATACCTATCTAGCTAGAAGAGCAAGATTTAAACAATGTAAATCCTTAAATCCAAAGCCTCCGTCTTTATTTGTCCTCCTGATTTCTTTCCACCTTACCCAATCCATTTTCCATTAATTATTATTATATCCCCATCCAGCTATTGCCCAGACTTGGGCTGCAATGGCAAACCTATTGGGTTGATATTTGGGTTCCTAGTGGGACAAAGTATGATGGATTCTTATGGGCCAGCCCCTTATGTCATGTCCAAATCAGATGTATTACAAGTTTGTGCTGCTCATTATGTTATACATAGCACTCCGGATTTTGTGCACACAAAAGACATGCGCATGAACCAGGGGGCAGACACATCAATGCCAAAAAGTGATAAGTGCCCCCCAAAAAGTGTAAATCACTTTTCGGTGCTAATGTATCTGCCCCCTGGTTGATCCATGCGCACGACTTGTCACGCCTTTTGTGTGCACAAGATCCAGGCCACATACATAGACATCACAAACAAGCCTCATATCATTTTAGAAGTGCTTGGAATGCAATGCTTGAGTTGGAAATGGACCAAGAATGAGGTTGGTCTGCTGGATTTTGACTGAATATGGATATCATCACAGTAAGCCTTAGTCCCAGCCCCGGCTCTAAATATATATGCATGTATGTGGGCTTGCAAGAACCAGATTAAGCAAATGTTGGCCCGTCTGGGCTTAAAGAACGTGCCAGATGTATATTGGCTGGGCTCAGGTGGACAGCCTGGCAAAATTAAGACCATTAACAACCTTAACCACCATCCTTTTTAAATTTCTTGAAATGACACTGATCTTGTGCCCTTCATTTCTTTGGTACGGCCACATGGGCTTTCATCATCACAGCTGCCCAGCCTGAGCCAGTCACCCCCCCGCCCCCCAACAGGGATTAGACCCTGGTCCTGGATGCCTCAGCTGCCAGAGCACTGGAGCGTTGGCTTGTGCCCTTCATTATTGGCTTGTGCCCTTCATTAACTTGATCCAAAAGGATTCTCTCCTGTGGCGTTATGACCCGTTAAGCTCCTGTCTAACAACAGATGTCCAGAACGGATCCTCTCCTCTGTTTAAGGTTCTGTCTAACAGGTGGCATGACAAGATTGGAGGAAAAATGTGAATTACAATTTTTGAAAGATGATTTTCACTTTTTTCCACCAATCCTGTCGTGCCACCTGTTAGACAGGACTTTAACAGGTTATAAGGCGGCAGGAGAGGATCCTTTTCGCTCAGCCGGAACCAACTGATGAAGGATGACTCGGTCAGGGAAAAGAAATATTGGTTCTCAGTGGTCAGTAAACAAGAGTTAACAGCACAAGCCCAGCAAAGACGGAAAAGAAAACAAAAACAAAAATGAAACAAGTAATGATTTAACATATATACAAATATATTGAGAATGTAGATTTAGTCAGAGCTTATTACTAACATAGAGAAGAAACTAATTCCACCTAGGAAGAACTTTGCTGATAACGTCGAGACAGTGCTCGATGGCGGCAAGAAGAGATACATAGAGAGGAAGCTGCAAGAGTGCAAATATGGAGACAGGGATGAAAGCAACAGCATAAATAAGTGTGGCCCATGTCCCATTTACATGTATGGTGAGGATAATTGTTGCAGGGAGAGCCAACATCATCGTAGCTACGGAGAGGAAGAGAAGTGTAAGGCCGAGCGTCAACTTCCCAGGTAGAGACTGGTTGAAATCTCGTAAGCGAAAGGGCGATGTGAGGATTGAGAGGAACATCACCACTGATGTTAAGGAGCTTGTAAGGGAGAGAACATCCATCACGGTGAAGACCAAGAAGAAAGGCTGTTGAAGGAGGATGGGGAGCCCAGTTTTTTGGTCCAAGCCACCAGGTACGGTGTAAGCGGCAGCAAAGGCAACAGTGGCGATGAGAATGGCGACGAGGGAGCATGACTCTGAGGTGTGCTTCAGCCATTCTTGGGCATCCTCGAGCAGCTCTTTGTGAGATTGAGAGAATAATTCTTTAGCAGTCAGCCCGTTATTGTTGCGGTGCATGATGTAAGGGGTCAGCAAAGTATTCTTCACACGCTGCATAAGGTGGGACGGTGTACATATATAGTATGAGTTTCCATATCACTACAAAACTCAAATATCATCTGTCATACACTAACCATTTAGTGGGGGAGCAGACATATTGGGAATAGAATAGGCAACCAAAAGGATGTACTGTTCGCCCCCTCAAAGGGGGGAGAGGGCCCCACGCACAAAGTGCCCCCTTTGTGTGTGGGACACAAGGGTCAGACAAATTTGAAACAAAACATTTACTTTCTTCGCATGAAAGAAAGCAAATAGTCTGCTGTAAGTTAAAGACACCAAGATACTGTAATTAAACTCCCCCTAAGGTTGAAATTTCAATATTTTTTGTACGTCCTTTTTTGGATACAGTTTCACGTTAACGTTAATATATTTTTAACTTATTGCATAGGATCCAAACTCAAAGCGGAGGTGAGGTGTGTCATCCAAACTCAAATTAACATGCAAAACATGATACAAATATAAAAATTTTAAAATTCCAATTAAATTTGAGAAATAAATTCTCGCCTCTTGGGCTTACCTGTAGGAGAGGATTCTCCCGGGCTAAATTTAGGCAGGAGTTTTAAATTTCTGTACTATTCACCGACGTAATTTAACTCACTGCAGAGGAACCTTACTCTAAGACTTGCCAAAGAGAAGAAACATGAGTTGGGAGTGAGAGATGATGTGCACCTCAAACCAAAGCAATTCGTCTTGCAGTATGAGAGCAGGGCACTCTCCTCCGTAATGCTCTTCCACAAAGGCGACCTGGTGCAATATCGTGTTCCCTTCGTAATCTATCCTTCGTGTCAGCCTCTCTAAAGGTGTTTTCTTCTTCACGACTAGATCGAAAATCGCTTTCTGACGGCTCTTAACTGCTACATGTAATATGTTCTGCCCACTGGGACTAACGTGCTCTACCGCCTGAGGGTACTCCTCAAGTAATCCGTTTACAATCTCTACAATACCTGAGCTAGCCGCCGCAAGCAACGGTGTTTCCACTAGAGCCATCACAGGCAACGACCTGTCCAATTGAGGCGTCCATTGCAGACGGGAACAATCCTTTTCGTCCGCAGAGAGGTTGACATTGATTGCTTTTGATACCTCTTTCTTTTCTCTCTTTTTTTAATATAGAAACCTTAACTTGTTCTCCTCCAACATTACTTTCCATCCATCAGGTATGTTTGCTTATCAGGAACTTGGCAAGTCTCATGACTGATTCGTGCTTTCTCTTTTCTTTCCTTATTTCCTCCAACATGGGCCAACCTAACGTCAAGAAACATTTTATTTGAATTCATTAATGGAAAAAAAAAAAATGGTGTTCATGCATTCACATAGAAATATATGGATTACAAACAACAATAATGCCGTTTGTCTAATAATCAAATAATTCAATCACGATTCTAATCATTGTAATTTAAATAACTCAGAATAATATAAACATCATATTCAACAAAATACAAGAATGTAAATCAACCAAATAAACTATAATATATACCTGAATGATGTTGTCGAAATCCAATGGAAACATACATACCAACAAATTTGAAATGAAAAAACTGTAAACTATCAGTGCTGCTCGTGGTACTCTATTGCCCTTGAAATGAAGTGGCTTGCGTCAGTGCCCACCTCCGAGGGATATACCACCAAGTCACCTTGCTCTGCACAACAAATGAGTTTATACTCGAATGACTAATGGTTCTTTGGTGTGTAGAATCATGATTTCAGCAAAAATAAAATAAAATAAAATATAAAACATTATGAAGATTTCTTCTCTTTTTTTATTATTTTTTGACTTACAAAGATAAACTGCTCTATATGTGCAAATCGTGAACAGCCCCAAAGATGAAAACCTCATACGAATAAGCTTTTTTGCTTTTTCCTCTCATAGATAAAAACCCCTTTTTGGCCTACTATGTGCATGTGTCTTTTCTTCTATTCCTTAAAGAGGAAATTGAGACAAGTATCATGCCAATTCGTTAGGTTGCTTCTTGGTTTCCCAACATATGGCAGTTGCCCAATTCAAGATTTCAAAATTAAAATAAATATATAATTATGGCAATATTAATAACCCACACATATTAAGATTCAGTTTTGTATCTTAAAATATATATTACTAAATATATCACAATCCCTTACAAGATTCAAAATTGAATCAAATAAAATCAACCACTTCAATACATAAACTCATACAAAATATGACAAAACACGTAAATCACAAAATATGTAAATATGTAAACACATAAAAATCATTAAAAGTCATCTACACACTAGGGAACCATAGTAAGAGATGTGTAGGCATCGATGTTTAAAGACTTGAATCAACCATTAGAAAAACACCTAACAACCCAAGGAAGCCTAGTGGACCTCAAGTCTATGCACCAGACTTCGCTACTTTGAATTAACTAAGAATATCATCCACATCTCTCATCCAAAATCTTTGTCGTTCTATTGGATTAACACTATTTTGGCCGTACACCATCAATGGATGCATGTTCATGAACATTCTAGTAAACTAGCTCAAGTTTACATAAGAAGCGATAACAGTCCTGCACTCAAGTAGGTGAATCCATCAAGTTTGTACTACAAATAAACACACTACCATAGAAGCTATTGATTCATTAAGAGTACAAAAAAGTTCATCCTTAACATTGTAATAAATACTACTTTAATTGTAGGAAAGGACACAATGGGTGTGTCAAGCGAGTTGCTTAATGACTTGTTCTTACCCATATAAACCTATTTCATAGAATCGCCTATCACATAAGTTTGGTCACCATCACCATCAACTCATGATTTAGGATTTAACCCATCCCCCTTGATGTCTATCCACTATTAATTCCTCTATTCAATGGTATAATTAGAAGATCTGTTATACATCTGCCTGACTCTATATAGGAATATAACTTTATCTAACACAAGTTGCACAACATTGCTCGAGCATTTGTAACTCGATCACAGTCCAATAAAAATACAATAATGTTAAATAATATTTTTCAAGTACTTTAAAACTTGCATTATTATAGTCCAATATTTTTATTTTTAATTTATTTAGTCAAAGAATCTCAGATACAACTTTGATCTTAACTCTACATATTAGCTACTTTACTACATTATATTTTCAGACCATCATGTCTTAACATTTCTTCATTCATTATTAATAGGCATCAATTTTATTTATTATTTAGTAATTTAGGAACTATGTTTCACTATATTTTCTAGATAAGTTAGAGTCCTCTTACTTTTTTAATGTTTTATCTAAAGCATTAATTTTGCACTTCATTTACAAGTGAGCATTTTTTTTTTTTTTTGAAATATTTCCAAGATTTTAGGAGATCTTATTTAGTAAATTTGCATTCACTTTTTTCAATTTAGAGCCTTACACTTCTATTATAGTTCATACATATTTTGATATAATGTTTCTCATATATTACAACTTAATGGTATGAAATTAGTGAAATTTATGAGATTCTATTCAATACTCATTGGTCATATTGTATCTATTGTTTCGCTTCTTTTAAAAACTTTAATTTTGATTAATTTTATCAATAACCAAATAATAAATATGATTTTCCCATAATCATCATATGATGTATTAGGATTTAAATCAAGAAAAATAAAGAAGAATATCTTAATGGCTAAACTAGACACAAGATGATTATTCGACCCGGTCTCTAAAGTATCATCACCTACTCCAGAGCTCTCTATGCTTCTCCCAAGTTCAGAAAAATTACAAGACCCTTCCTCAACATGGGTAACACTATTTATATAATTTTTGAAAAGCCAAAGAAGTCACAGGGGTGTAAGATTCTTATGGGTTTCCTATCCTTTGGCCATGGGGCCTAGTATCCTTAATTAAGTCAAACTAACATTAAGGATACTCTTTGTTATATTAATTACAAATTGACATACCACTAATCACAATAATCTCTATTGCATAATACAACCAACCTCCCAAAAATAAAAAATTAACAATGAGGCCATTCATTATAGATGTTTCGCAAATATGTCCTTCCACTACACAATATTTCTTAACGATCCTGCTTACAATGATAAAATAATCATTGTCTAACCCCTTTGGTTATTAGAACATTATCACTAGGAACTCATTGAATTAACTGGATTTCTAAAATAATTTTCAAAATTAAATATATGTACATAATAAATTAATTTTGAAATCATTTTGTTAAGTCATTATGTAATTTGTCAATTTCATTCCAAGTCTAGGTGATAGGCTATGAATGTTATGTATAACGAGTGAGCTTATGAGTGTCTAGTGTGGAGACCATCACCTTGACAAAGAAGATGTTCAAGTGCTAAAAGCCAAGGTATATCAAGCAAAGAACCCAATAAGAGCCAAAGAGATGTGTCAAGGAAGAGTCAAATCACCATCTCTGAGCCCGAAAGGTAAATTAGGTATAAAACCAAATGGGTTTTGTGTGACAATTCTAGAAGACCCCCAAAGATTAAGGTTTGATCTTAAGAAGGTCTTAAGACTAATAGATACCCCTAGATGCAATTGCTAAAAAACCCCATAATGAAAAATGAGCCGAGAAGTAAATATTGACATCTCAACTTAAAATGACCATAACTTTTGATCCCGATGTTCGCTTGAAACCCACAAGTACTCAAAAATGATCATCTCAATGAGATCCTTTTAACTGTCATGATCAAGTCACAAGCAATTGCAAATATCACAATCGATTACGCCGCTATTGATTACGAATCTCGCATGAAGTGTTCTTGAGAAAAAAGGGTTTGAAGGATTTTAGCCAAGGGAAAAAGAAGGGCTCTTGGGCAAGGAAAAGAGCTCTACAAGCTCTACACTCTCACTCAAGCTTCTAAGCTTTCAAAGAAGAAGAAGATAGTCGTTTCTCTCTCTTGTGGCCATAAATGAGGCTTCCTTTGCAAGAGAAGATAGGAAAAAGGTCAAGGACGGTAGCTCCTACACTTCTTAGCATTCAAACTCCCAACCTCAAGGTAGAGGTAAAGATTTAACCTCATATCTTAGAGTTTGTTTCTATTCTAGTTAGCTTGTGGTTAACTTTATATATTGCTTACTTAGACCACCACACTACTTGTGAATCCTTGGAGAAATCTTTTTCATGAGATATTTTCCTTCTTGTGCTTCACTTATATGTGCCTTCATATAGGCTTACTTTGATTTGTGATTGCTTGTGTATATTGGCCTTCTTCAGAGGCATTCACACACTCCCTTTGCTTTGGTAGAGACCATACACTTGAGATATTTGGCTAGTTGAGAGCCACTCTCTACATTAGGACATTGGTTCCCTTATTTGATGACTATATTAGCATATTTGGCTATTAAGAGCCATTACTTGCGTAGGGACTTTGATTCCCTAGGTTGACCGGATTTGTATATTTGGCTATTGAGAGTTACACTATATATTGGGACCTTGATCCCCATACTTGGACTTAAACTACCACATTTGGTTATTGAAAACCACCTTGGTATTTATATCGTATTCCTTTGAGTCAACAGTCGAAGACGCCGTGTGACAAATTGTAAGTCTTTGGCTCAAAGACAACCAAGGTCATGCTTATCGGAAACACCAAAAATATAGTTTAAGGTGTGCCCATATACCTTACTCTTGTGTCAACGGTCAAAGACACCATGTGACGAATTGTAAAACCTTGGCTCGGAGACAACCAAGGTTGTGCTTGCTGAAGACACCAAACACAAGACTTAGAAATGTTAGATCAATACCTTGTAATCTTTGTAAAATATTGATTAATAAAATTAAGTAGTTAAAGTAAACGTAGGCCCTGGTGTGGCTGAACCACTATAAATTCTTGTGTTGTGGTGTGTGATTGTGGTTTGTCTATCTCTTTACATTTTCATAGCTACAAGCATTTGTATTTGAGCACCAAACACTACAATTAAGTTGAATTAAAATTAAACAATACTAGTTAACTTAATTAAAATAAAAAAGGGGTAAAAAGAACTAAAATATCTAATTAAATCCTATCCACCCCCTCTAGGATTACGCACTAGGAATTTCACATTTAATAAACTCTTTATAAAAAACCACTAGTTAGATTTTTTTTTTTATCCAATCAAATCATATATTTTCTAAACTAAATATTCTCTCATTTAAGGGTACTGGATTCCTTATTAGGCATTTGCATCCTCTCAAATATTATGTAGACTATCTAAATTACCCATGATATAGCCTCAAATTAGGCATCACTGGTTGGTAACTCAAAATAATGAACATGACAACTTAAACAAATACAAACCTATAGGCCTAAGGACAAGTCTGTAAATATGAATCAGACTTATCATGACAATAATGTTTACCAAGTGTGTTCATAAGGGATCCTTTTAATGCATTTATATAATGTACCTACAAGTATGCAAGCTTAAAGTCTCACTTTAATAACTAAAATTACATCATTCCATCATATGATAGCTCTACATGTAGCAGCCCTATAAGTGATGTGTCTAGTATCACCCACAACTGTAAAGTTTTAGGTCTACAAGAATTGGATTATCAAATCTCTCTACACATTCTAATGTGTTTGACATCCTACTATGTTACCTGAGGACCACCTATCTCATTTCATTAGATCAAATAATTACACATATTAAGAAACTAACACACGTGATGTTGGGATAAAATGTTTTTATCAATTTAAATAAACAGTCAAACATGCTTATATTTTATGTGAATAGCTTTGTTAAGACATATTTTCAACGATCTCCCACTTGTCCTTAAAGCCAATCACTAACTAATCGAATACCCATCTGGTCAATGTTTGCATCATATGCCTTTTGTAGCACTGTAGTCATATGTCTACAAGATTGTTTAAGGAAGTAATCCTAGTGAAACAAATTTCACCTCAATGCGTTGTAAGTGACTAATTTAAAAGAATTACACCAAGTTCTACGGAACCAATATAATTTAAACCCCTTCGTTGTTGCTTTTTAAGCTGCATCATATCCTGCACATGTTGTAGAGTTTGCAATACATTACTGCTTCACACTCCTACAACTAATAAGCTTCCTCCCACTGTAAGACATAACCAGATACTATCCAACTTTTGATTTGTTCACACTTTTGTAAACTAAAACATAATCATTAGTGCTTATCTTAAATTTTAGCATATGATTCAAAACTTTCTAGTGATCTCATCTTAGATTGGTTTGAAACCTACTTACCATACTAATTGTATAACTTAGTCATTGTCACAACATTCTTAATGTGTACCAATAGGCAAAAGATCAGCTTAAGCAAGATTTCCGCAAGCATGCATAAGCATCTTACTCCAGCTGTCAAATAGCATAAAAAGGAAGGAAAAATCAAAAGCTATACTTGGGTTTGATTTCTTTCTCTTTTTTGTTCTACATGGCAGCTCGAGCAAGATTGCTTGCGGATGCTTGTGGAAACCTTGCTTGAGCTGATCTTTTCCCTTACCAATATAGCAGGCCAAAATGAATAATGGCTTTCGTATTTTTTTAATATACAAATTAGCTATTTGGAATTCTTATTCAAATAAAGTTTGATTACTTCATCAAAATAATATTTCAATTAAATTCATTAGCAATCAAAAGTTAAACCTCATCATATAAGTGAGAACTAGGGAAGTCTAGAAACTCTCTCATTGCATCAAAGAGCTAATGCATTATAAAGTTCAAGGGGTTATGAGAACTTTTTCTCTAAATAATTTGGTTGTATTGGGTTTCTGGATAGTCCATAGAACAATGCTAATTTTTTTCATATATTATCAAGGACATTGTTATTTTCCTAAAATGTCACATCTAAAACATAGTCTTTCTTAATTAAGAACATAAAAGACAACTCATTAACTTTTGTATTATACCTAACTATTAGGTTCACTTTCCTATGTTACACCTAACATACCTGTGTTGGACAATCCTACACTTACCATTCATTTTGACTAGGTCTTCACCCATTTATAATCTAGTGGACATCAATAGGTATAGTTTCAAATTAAATCCTATTTAATTTTAACTACCTTAATGTAGTCTACAGCCATAGAATTTGATAGGCAAGTTTTGAAAACTTATTAAGGCTCCTAACCTTTTGTCATTGAGTTTTACACTTTCTTAAAAGGAAAAAACTCAAATATTGGTACTCCTTTAATAAATCTATTAGATCCTATAAATCCTTGTAACTATTAGCAAACACTTTAGTAGACGTGGTCCACATTGTATGATTCATGGGGAACCAACAAATTGAAATAAGGAATACACAATTTTCTATTATTCTACTTATTTCTTAAAGAAGTTATATACATGTATATAGACATGAAAATTCGCAACCAAGTAAAATTCATTAGCAATCGCGAGTGGTAAATAGTAAATCGCGATAAGGATAGACCTCATCACGATGCACATATCAATTGCAATTGGAAGCCTGATCGCAACACATGAAGGTAGATAACCGGAATTTCTATATTTTATGTGCTTGACATCTATAAATCACAATTAATGTATTTTTAGACTCATAAAACACTCAAAAAACCCATGAAGAAGTTTAATCTGTGCCCCACATCTCTAGTTTGTACAGATTTCTAAAAAAAGTATGTAATCCTATGTCAAATAGGACTCTTTTGGAAGCATGACTCCTTGTTCAAATCAAATTAAGATTGGATGAGGTAGACGAGATAAGTTCCACACAAATATGGACTTCTTAATAGTCGTTTGATCATTCATTAATGGCACACAAATAAGCACTTAAACCATAATGGTTATCTCTATAAGTACCAAGCACTCCACACGTTTTGGCAAGCTTTTACACTTTTATTTTTCTTTGGCTTTCAAGCTTTCAGCACACCACACATTTCAACATCTTTTTTCTCCATCTTCTCAAGATAAAAGCTCTCAAGTTTAAGATTTTATTTCTTAATTTCTCTCACGTCCATTAAAATTCTAAGAACTAAAGGAAGTTGATTCCGACTCAAGGACCAGGAGTTGTGATCATGAACAAGTAAGATTGGCTCACTGTGAATGAGGTGTGTATATATATATATATATATATATAATTGTATTATTTTCAACATATCAATAAAGCCTCATTCTTTTATTTTATGCACTTTTCTTACTTTATAATTTGTGAAACCTTTGAAGAATCAGAGGTGCACTATTCTTACGAATAATGGTAATTAACAAGCCTTCTTAGGAAATCTTTGAGCGAAAGTCCTCACTATTAAAATAATAAACCATCCATTGAAAGGTTAGGTAATTTGGATATCAAAATTCAAACCTCCTTTGAAAGCAAAAAAATTTGGTGTTACAAATATCTGGCACACCTAGTGGGACATCACTCCTTTTGTTCCATTGTATTGATGAGAACCTTGGTTCTTAATATGATTTCCAAAGGCAAAGTTGTAACATCGAGCCACAAATTCAGTTACATCATTCTTCATATTGCACCACCAATAAGTTTCCTTAGGATCTTTATACATCTTAGTGCTGCCAGGGTGGATTGTGTAAGGAGCTCCATATGCCTCGGCCAAAATCTCCCTCTTCAGCCCCTCATTGTTGGGAACACATAAATGGTTTCCAAAGTGAAGAACTCCATCTCCTCCTATGTTAAAGTCGACATAATCCCCATTCTTAACTTCTTCTGAGATTTTAACAAGTTGTGGATCGGTAATTTGGTTCTCCTTGATCTGGTCAATAAGTGTGGGCTTCACTTTGAGTTGTGCAAGAAGAGTACAAATCTCTTGCACCATAAGTTGAACATTCATCTTCTTTAATTCTTGTAATAATGGTTTTCTTCCAATAATCAAGCAAGCTAGACTAGCTAAAGATTTTCTGCTCAATGCATCCACTACCACGTTTGCTTTGCCTGGATGATAGTGAATGGTGCAATCATAGTCTTTAATAAACTCCATCCACCTTCGTTGCCTCAAATTCAACTCCTTTTGCGAGAATATATATTTTAGACTCTTATGGTCAGTGTAGATCTCGCAAGTCTCACCATAGAGGTAGTGTCTCCAAATCTTCAATGCAAAAACTACCGCTACCAACTCAAGATCATGGATAAGATAATTCTGCTCATACAGCTTGAGTTGTCGAGATGTATATGCAATAAACTTTCCATGTTGCATCAGTACACACCCCAAACCTTTCCTTGAAGCATCACTATAAACCACGAATCCACCAGTTCTTGACGGCAATGTGAGAACTAGAGCTGACACTAATATGTTCTTCATTTCTTGAAAGCTTCTTTCACACTCATCTCTCCACTAAAACTTGGCATACTTTTGGATCAATTTGGTGAGTAGTCCAGCTATACGGGAAAATACTTCAACAAAACACCGATAAAATCCCACAAGGCCCAAGAAGTTTCGAATCTCTATCACATTTTTCGGTTGTGGCTAGTCAACAACTGCTTCAACCTTCTGTGGATCAACAAGGATTTCATCTTTGGAGATGACATGCCCCAAGAAGGAAATCCGATCAAGCTAGAATTCACACTTACTGAATTTTGCATACAACCGTTGCTCTCTTAGTGTATACAATATAATTCGAAGGTGTTCTTCATGTTCCGCTTGGTTCTTAGAGTAAACCAAAATATCATCAATGAAGACAATCACAATGTGATCTAGATATGACCTGAATATTCGATTCATCAAATCCATAAAGGCTGCAGGGACATTGGTCAAGCCAAACGACATCACCAAGAACTCATAGTGCTCGTAGCATGTACGAAATGCACTTTTTGAAATGTCCTCCTTGATTTTTAGTTGGTGATAACCCGATCAAAGGTCTATCTTGGAGAATACAGTGGCACCTTGTAGTTGGTTAAATAGATCATCAATCCTTGGTAATGGGTACCTATTCTTTACAGTCACATGGTTCAATTGCTTATAGTCAATGCATAATCTCATGGCTCCATCCTTCTTCATAAGTAAGACTAGAGCTTCCCACGGAGATACACTAGGACGTATGAACTCCTTATCCAACAACTCCTGTAATTATATCTTCAGCTCCTTTAACTCGACTAGTGCCATGCGATAAGGAGTAATCGAAAATAGACTTAGTTCCAGGTGTTACATCAATAACAAACTTGACCTCTCGATCTGGTGGCAATCTGGGAAGATCATCTGGAAACACATCAATGAACTCCCTTACAATAGGGATACTCTCAACATCTACTCCCTCCTTTGGCTCATCCACCACGTAAGCCAAAAACCCTTGCCAACCTTTACAGAGTAGGTTACTGGCTTGGATGGTGAAGATAAGACACATGAATGAACTCTTGCATACTCCCTAGAATACAAACTTGATCTAGTCTAGGATCCTAAACACCACCTCCTTCGTATAAAAGTTCACAGTGGCATGATATGATGCTAACCAATCCATCCCAAGAATGACATCAAAGTCCTTCATGTCTAGGAGTCAAATCAACAACCAGTTCATGCCCATCAATGACTATCACACAAGACCTACACACGGTGTCTGTAACCATGGTTTTACCCAATGACATAAATACATGCAAAGTCTCATCTAATGGTTCGGGGGTAATGCTGGCATGCCTCACAAAATCACAAGATATAAAGGAATGTGTAGAACCCGAGTCAATAAGTATGCGTGTAGTGTGATCAAAAAGTGAAAGAGTACCTATAACCACAGTCCTAGATGCCTTAGCATCCTACTCGGTGATTGCATAAACTTTGGCTTGAGCCATCGGCTGGGTCCTCGCATTAGTGGGCCGAGCAGTGGGGTCGTTCTTCTAAAGAGGACAGTCTCGAATCATGTGGCCAACTTGGCTGTATTTGTAGCATGCTCTCATCTCCTTGAAGCACAGTCCATAGTGTGGCTTCTAGCACTTAGGGCATACTGTTGCCACCCTCTTTGTCTCAGACTCCCTAAAAGCTCTCCGAAAACCATCACGGCTAGTAGCCTCCTTCCTATGAAACCCACTAGGAAGAGGTCGCCTCCTATCCTGATCCCTGTGCCTTTACATCTCATCACAGTCTTGCTCCACCAATTCTGTCATTTTAACAACATCAGCAAAAGATCTGAGTCGTAGGGGTGTTATGAGGGTACGAATGGCTGGTCGCAATCCCTTCTGAAACCTCTTGGCCTTGCCCTCATCATCATGGATAAAGTGAGATGCATAGCGGGATAGCTCAATGAACTTTGCCTTGTACTGAAACACAAACATATTGCCTTGCACAAGGCCCATAAACTCGGCCTCCTTCCTATCTCTGATGCTCTCTGGGAAGTAGTAAGCATAGAAAGCATCCAAAAACATGTCCTAAGTCACGAGCTCTCCCTCGTAGACTAAGGTGTGCTCAGCAGCCCTCCACCAATGTTCTGCCTCACCTCACAAGACAAAGGTGGCCAGATTCACCTTCTGGTCCTCAGGACAATTCAAGACCTTGAAGATCTTTTCTATCTGCATTAACCAGGCTTCTTCCTCCATGGGATTAAAAGTACCATGGAACTCAGGAAGTCCCATACGTCGGAACCTCTCAACAGTCCTATCCTCCTGCACAACCTCCTTGTCTCTAGGCGGTACACCACCTGCAACATGCTCTCGTACTACCTCAGTCAAACTACAAATAGCCTCCCAAACACCTGTCGGGCCATGATGGAGTATTTAGACCAACTCTAGTACCCTTCCTAGGTGGCATCCTCAGCTATAAGCACCAAAACGATAGTCAAATACTTGTATCCATCGAGACCATATCATGTATAAAGCACTTTAACTTTAAAGATCAAATAATCCTCAATTTAATTTCGTTGACTTAACATAATCCAAATGAATCTCCAAAAAGAACTCAACTTAGGAAGAGCCAACCGAAACCCTATAAGGTTAGTCACTCCCGAAGAGGTCTTTTCAGATGTTCCGATCACAAGTGAATCAATCAAAGAGCCATATTACAACCTAAAAGCACCATTTCAGGACAAACCCTAATATCTTTCAAAAGCGTTAATAGGACTTTGAGGGTCTGCTTTTTAGAACTCCATTCATGTTGTCAGCAAGTTTTCCTCCTATAAGTTTTTCTACAATAAAACATCACAGTTGAGAAAATTACCATTTTACCCCTCTACCTCCAAAGGCTCAATACGCATTATCTATCATCCAGATCACTGAATTTCTCAGCCTACATAAGCCTTCTTGTCATGAAGCATCATAGGCAAAGAATTCATACTTTCACCTTTTTTGACCGGCGGGCAAAAAATTACCATTTTACCTTTATACTCGAAGAATGACCTCTCGACCCTCAAAGGACCCCTGAAGCTTCACCTGTGATCCAAATGGTGTAATTTTAGATCCTGTGCATCCCTAAGTCTCTATTCTCTAAAGGACCCATCACAGGTCAGACACTGCTAAAATAATAGCAACAATCAATCTCTCAATTTGTGATAACCCTAACCAAGAACGGAACCTTGTAAGACCCTCAAAAATTCATTTGATCTCCAAATCCAGAAAAGTCAGTGGCCATACTTCGGCCTTAGTCTTAGCTTTAAATCTCTGGGTCTAAGATGTGAAGTTCGAAGTCTCGAACCTCTGTAAACTCTCGAATCTTCAATAAAAGGTCAAAAAGCTTTTTTTTCACTTTTCACTCTTTTAAAGCCAGATTGCGCTCTAGGCATCAGAATCAGGATCAGTCGGTGTCCATTTCTTCATAATCGCAAGGCCTTCGAAAATATATCTAAGGAGCTAGGGCTTTCATAAAATCTATCTACCAAGATTCCCTCAAAAACTCCAAAAAGCATGAAAAATCAGGTCTAAAAATCAGGTGCTCGAACGACTCTCGGGAGCGCACCAAAAATCAAAAATTTAGATAGTCAGTGGCCATACCACTGTAAATTCAAGGCCGTGAAACTATCAAATTCATGCTAACTTATAGAAAATTTGTGGCCCAAGCAATCATTTATGCCTGAACCCTGAAAAAGCGTGTTTTTCCTGTATTTGGCCCAAGAAATGCCCCCAAAGGCTCTGCCGGACTAAGAATGCAACAAGGTCAGGGCCATTTTCTCAAAATCTTCTCTGTCTTCAATAAAGCATTTCATAAACCCCTGATTCAGGGAATGATTTACCATTCAATCCCGCTCAACTTCAGGCAACTACAGAGACCTAATTTAGTTGAGCGACTCTGCTCCGAAAGACTCCTGGTGACTGCCCGAGAATCTGGCATCCAATCTGTTAGTCTCCATGGCTTCAAGATTCTTTAAACTTTAAACCCTCTAGATATGACCCAAGGCAGCATCTTATAGAGGAACCAGCAGCATCCCCTGTACAAATCAACCCAACCGCTCTAAAAATGGTTTTTGACCTAATTTCCTGCTCGGATACCGTAATCCTGCACAATCAGCAGTTGTGAGTCACCTGGACCTAGGTGCATCTACCCCTAGGTCCCCCTAAGTTCAATTTGACCATTTTTTTCTTTAACATTGCATTTGAGAGCTTTTTTGGTCAAAAAACCCTGATTTGACCCCTTACTCTTTTCGTAATTTGGTTCCGAGTGAACCGGTGCGACCAGAGCATCTGGGACATTTGAAAATGACACTGACTGGACCGACATCTGAGCACGGGAGCTCACACGGAGTGACGGCAGCAATAGGGTTCAAAAAATAAAAAATCCAGATATTATTCTGATATTAGCCAAAAATGAGATATTTTGCATTTAATGCAAT
>JAOXJP010253778.1:0-21707 GCA_025762735.1 Platanus orientalis | reverse complement strand
AACTCACACTAGTTGATTCTAAGAGTCGCACCTAGGGTTGAAAGCATCACACCCTCAAATTCTTAGTCACCAGAGAATAGTCGTAGGCCTTGGAATTTTCATTCCTTAATAATCATCCTCAATCATTAATAAATTTTGAGTTGCAAAGCTTATGTATAGCTTTTACCATGGGTGGCAACGAGCTGAGTTGAGCCGAGCTTTGCCCAGCTCAGCTCAGCTCAGGCTCGTCATGAGCTTGAGGACTGAGTTCAACTAAGGCTCGGCTCGGCTCACAGAAAGGGGGACTATTTTATAACCATACGACAAGCTACATGGGTCATTTATAAAGGTTAAAAACTTAGAACGCATGTTCAATAACTACACAAACTTCAAATTTCAAAAGGGTAAATAGGTCACTTGTTTTTTTGGGATAAAGCAGCAAACTCATCTTGTAGCTTTTGGGAACTTGTATCACGTCACATCATGAATCAGTTTAATGTATTGCTTTTTTTATTTGTTTCTTAAAAAACAAAAAAAGCTGCTTTGTAGTCTAATGTCAAATCAAATCTTTACATAAAACATAGTGAATGACATTTAATGCTGAATCCCTTTTTTTGTTGTGAAAAAGTAGAATAAATGCCTAAATATTAAACATTTTTAATGTTTTACACATATTACAATGAGCCTAGCTTTAACGAGCTGAGCCTAGTATAGCTTGGCTTAGGCTCATGTTTTACACAATCTTCAATCTCCTATTATTTTTTTTTTTCTAAAGCTAATTACACCACTGGAGTAGGTTGGTGTGACTTTACTTTAAGTTGATAACACATGCCATGGATAGAAATCCTCAAGATATGTGTCTTCTTATCATGGTTATCATTTTTTTCATTGATACATTGCTTTCCTAAAGCTGCCCTATGGTATTTCAATGCAACAATTTTGCATTTGGCACCATCAATATAGCTCCCATGTTTGAATTGAATAACAAAGCCTTATTTGTATATTCACAATATTGTTGAGAACTTGAGATACATTATTTAGAGGGTAATATTGGCACAAGTATCATATACATGTATATGTATGGTATACTGTATTATGTGATATACCATATCTCTCTATATATACTAATAAAATATTTCGTGTGTGTAAGAATAACACACATACGATTTTCCCCTAAGATTTCTCTCTTCTTCTTCTCTTTCTCTCACACTAACTTCAAGTTGGTATTAGAACAAACACCAGGATCGATCGTTGCTGAGAAAAAAAAAAAGGAAAAAGTTGTGCTAGTACAGTTGCTAACATCAGCCGGCCTTGCGCTGATGTCAGCATGTTCGTACGGTGTCAGACCCTCAAACCTTAGGGATTTGGATCATTTTGATTTATGGTGATTTTTTGAGCCAGGGAAGATGGATTTTTGAAGGGTTTTCTCAAAGTTAGGAAAAAACCCTAAATCACACCAAATCGCTTGATTCAATCGATTGGGGAGTTTATTGCTGATTTTTTTTTGGTACAACTAGGATCATTTTTGAAAAAGAAGGCTATAGCCTTTTGTCTCGTGTGATTTGGTTGAGATTAAAGCTTCGGTGAGGTTTTTTGTGCTCCTAAGTTGTTGCTAGATGTTTTTTTTTTGGATTTTTTAATTAAAAAATTGAAGAAACCTGCAATAATGGTGATGCTGGTCATGGGGTCTACTCTTGCCCTCATGAACATGTGCTTGTCTTCCCTTCAGTTTCTTGGCTCTTGTCTGTGATGGTTTGGCAGTGTCGGCAGGTTTTCGGGCTGTGTCTGACCCTAACATCGTAATCTTGGATAGTAGTGGCGTGTCAGGACCTGTGAAGGTCGCATTAGACTTGTTTGGAGTGTTGGTGGTGATAAGGTTTGAGCTACGTCATGGCAGGTGAGAATCTGAAGTCCAGTCAGATCTCTGGGGAGTCGAGCCAGAATATTGAGAGCTCTCTTATCCTTGGGGATTCCTCACAAGTACAAATCACTACTGTTAAGTTCGATAGCACCAATTATCTTATTTGGTCGAAATCCGTATTGATCTACCTTCAAGGCAAGGATAAAGAAGAATACTTCACTGGTGAGATATAAGCTCCTTCCAAGGATAACCCAAAGTACCGAAAATGGAAGACCAATAATGCTATGGTTAAGGGATGGTTATTGAGTTCAACGAAACCGGAAATCAATGATCACTACCTCTTTTTAGAGACGGCTCATTAAATCTAGGAGTCTTTATACCAGACTTAGTCAAAGATTGGCCATGCAGCCAAAGTGTATCAACTGCGACAAAAAATTGCTCAATTCAAACAAGATCGGTCCTTGGCCATTTATTATGCCTCTTTGAAGAAATTGTGGGAAGAACTAAGTCATTATACACATACCGCCCTTCCTGTATAGAGGATGCTACAACCTATAGGAAACATGTTGAGGAGATCTAAGTGTTTGAGTTTCTAGCTAATTTAAGTTTTGAGTATGAGCAGGTTAGAACCCAAATCCTTAATATGAATTCATTATCCTTGAATGAAGTGTATACTCACATTCACAAAGAAGAGGGCAGAAGAGGTGTGATGAACGTGCCATTTGCAGTTGAGAAATCAGCTTTTTTATCAACCTCTGATCGAGGTGGACGTGGGACTCTTCTACTCGTGGTTGTGGTGGACGCTTTAGTACCTATGGCAATCTTGATTGACTCAAATGTGAGCATTGTGGTAGGTCTAGGGATACTAAGGACCAGTGTTGGGATTTACATGGTTGTCCTCATGATCGTCCTCCATGTCCGTACCAGCGAGGTGGATCAAACACAACTAGAGGTGGAGGTCGATTTGGAGGTAATAGACCCAATGCACATTCAGTCACTTCCATGCCCTTAGAACCAGCTGTTCCCACATCTTCTTTCTTACCAGAGGGTCATCTATCCAGAGAGGAGATTGAGGCCTTCAGGCAGTTTGTCTCTCAGCTTGATACTCCTTTCGTTGCCCCTACATCATCATTTGTAGTTTCGACTTTAGGTACATCTGCATCAGCATTATCCATATCTGTTTCCTCCTCACAGAACTCCTGGATCATTGATTCAGGGGCATCCATCACATGATTGGTATGTCCTCCCTCTTCACATCTTATCGTATTAGTTCTGGTAAAGACAAAGTCCATATAGAGGATGGTACCTATTCCTCTGTTGTTGGACATTGTGACATTACTGCTACTTCTTTGTTGTTATCCTCAGTTCTTCATGTGCCTAATTTTACGTTAAACCTGTTATCCATTAACCATCTTACCAAGAGTCTTAATTGTTGTCACTTTCTTCCCTTCTCATTGTGTGTTTCAGGACTTGAAGATGAAGGTGACTATTGGTATGGAGCATGAGAAAGATGGTCTCTATCTCTTGGATTCCTCATCTCAGTCATCCATCGCATCTTTAGCAATAAAAACAGACATCTTTCCTACCACTATAGATGAGTTGTTCCAGTGGCATCATCGTTTTGGCCACCCCTCTTTTTCTTTGTTACGGAAACTTTTTCTCAAATTTCAATTTTCTTTAAATAATTTTCATTGTGAACCTTGTCAGTTGGAAAAACAATGTCGTTCAGTTTATCCATTAAACAATAATAAAAGTTTATCCTCTTTTGCTTTTGTTCACTCTGATGTGTGGGGTCCTTCTCCAGTTGCTTCTTTATTTGGATTTCGTTACTTTGTTACTTTTGTAGATGATTACTCACATGTTACATGGGTATACTTATTAAAGAAAAAAAGTGATGTGTGTACTGCTTTCAAATCCTTTTATAACATGATTCACACATAGTTTGGAACCAAACTTTGCATTCAGTGATCTGATAATGGGGGAGAGTACCTCTCCAACTCTTTGTCTTCATTCTTTGATGCTTCTGGAATTGTCTACCAGACCACTTGTCTTGGTACTCTTGAACAAAATGGGGTGGCTGAGTGTAAGAATAAATATTTACTTGAGATCACTCGTGCACTCATATTTACAAGGAATGTGTCTAGGACTTTTTGGTCTGATGCTATTCAAACAATCGTATATCTCATGAACATGATGCCTTCCCGTGTTTTCCCTTTTAAATCTCCAATTGAAGTCTTATCACCTGGAACTCCTTTGTTCTTTCGCCCCCCAAAAGCGTTTCGGTGTATCTGTTATGTGCACATCTCTAAATCTGATTGTACCAAGCTTGATCCAAAAACACTTAAGTGTGTTTTTCTGGGTTACGGTGTTGATCAGAAAGGGTATAAGTGCTTTTACCCACTTACCTGAAGGAAATTTGTTTCTCGGGATATAACATTCTTTGAATCTAGTCCCTTCTTTTCTTCATCGGGTAAGACACCTCTTCTGGGGGAGCATTCAGGTAAAGAGTTGTCTTCTTCCACAATTCTACTTCCAGTCCCAGTCCCTTCATTTTCTTTTGATAACATTGATGTTAGTAGAGAGGGAGAGACTGAACTGAAAGTATACACTTAAAGAAAGAAGAAATGTGACTCAAACAGGCAAGAGCAAGTGGGTGACCAAAATCTTTATGCTCTAATTCCAAAGTCTTCTTTGGATTCAATCCTTGAAATAGGTAATACGTATTCTCCTTCTGAAGTAGATGATTTTAATTTCTAACATGCCCATTGCTTTGCAAAAAAGTGTTAGAACATGTACTCAACGTCCCATGTCTAACTTCGTTATCTATCATGCTCTATCAGCTTCTTTTCAAAACTATGTTGTTTCGTTGTCTTCAGTCACTATTCCTTGTAGAGTATCTGAAGCCTTAGCACAGCCACAGTGGCGAGCTGCTATGGAGGAAATGAAAGCTCTAGAAAAGAACCAAACATGGGAATTGGTTACTTTTCCAAAGGGAAAGATGATAGTTGGATGCAAGTGGGTATTTATTGTGAAGCATAAACCTGATGGAACGATTGATAGGTACAAGGCACATCTAGTTGCAAAAGGATATACACAAACATTTGGCATTGACTACCAAGAAACATTTGCCCTTGTGGCAAAGATGAATTCAGTATGAGTTCTAATCTCGTTAGCAACAAATCAAGGATGACCTTTACTCCAATTTGATGTGAAGAATGCCTTCTTACATGGAGATCTGAAAGAGGAGGTATACATGGATACACCACTTGAATTTCAAATGCTAGGAGCAAAGGGAAAAGTGTGTAGACTAAAAATGAGACTTTCTAGCTTAAAACAGTTGCCAAGAGCATCGTTTGAAAGATTTTGTGTAGTAGTGATGATAAATGGATATAAACAATGTCAAGCAGATCATACCTTGTTTGTAAAAAGAGCATGTAGGAAAGTAATGGCTCTCATTGTATACGTTGATGATATTGTGGTTATAGGAAATGAAATGGAAGTAGCACTACTTAAGAGTAATTTGGCAAGAGAATTTGAAATTAAAGATTTGGGGTCCTTAAAGTACTTTCTAAGGATTGAATTAGTTAGATCTTGCCAATGAATCTTTTATGTCAAAGGAAGTATGTTCTTGACTTGCTGAGGAATTCATGCATGATGGGATGCAAACCATGTGCTACTCCTATTGAGGTCAACCACATATTGAAATAAGGTGATAGTGATTAGTGAGAGGTTGATTGATGTAAGTAGATATCAACGACTTGTTGGGCATCTTACCTAATCTTTAACCAGGCCTGATCTAGGATATGTAGTGAGTGTGATTAGTTAGTTCATACCCCTACTTAGGTTCACATGGAAGCCGTATACACGGTTCTGAAATATCTAAAGGGGTGCCCAAACCAAGGAATTATGTATAAGAAATTTGATCATCAAAGAATAGCAGTGACAATATATTCTGATGCAGATTGGGCAGGCTCATTGACTGATTGAAGGTCCACATCAGGGTACTGTTCCTTTGTTTGGGGAAATCTTGTCTCATGGCACGGTAAGAAGCAGTCTATTGTGGCAAGGCCTAGTGCTGAAGCAGAATTTCGCTCTATGGCCAATGGGATTTGCGAACTTCTATGGTTAAGGAAGCAACTTGATGAATTGAGATTTCTGGTGATAGGTCCCATGAACCTCTTTTGTGACAAGAAGGCAGCTATCAGCATTACACATGATCCGATACAACATGATAGAACAAAACATGTTGAGATTGATTGACACTTCATCAAGGATCATATCAAGTCTAGTTGCATTTGCATACCTTTTGTTCAGACCAAGTACCAACTTGCGGACAAATTCACAAAATGATTAAGTAGTACACATTTTTCATATATTGTAGACAAGTTGAGAATGATAGATATCTATTCACCAGCTTGAGGGGGAGTGTTGAGATACATTACTTGGAGGGTAATATTGGCACAAGTATCATATACATGTATATGTATGGTATATCGTATACTATGGTCTATCATATCTCTCCATATATATTAATAAAATATTTCATGTATAAGTACAACACATAATTTTCCCCCAAGATTTCTCTCTTCTTCTCTTCTTCTTCCTCTATTTCTCTCTCACTAAATTCAAGTGAGAGGACCCAAGAGAGGAGAAAAGGACCCACGAAATGAACATGAGAGAAGCTCGAGAGGATATTTGAAGCCAATGATGTGGGAAGGCATACGTTTCATCAGTTAAGCAGTACTCTAAAAGGTAACAACCCCAAATACTTTGGGAACATGCATATGGAAGAGCAAGGTACAAGTAATCTCAAGAAGACACAAGCTCTTTCTTTCAATAACTCCATTTTGTTTAAGAATACTAGGACAAGTGGTTTGATGAAATATACCATACTAGGAGAGGTAATAGGAAAATGCATGAGACATGTATTCCCCACCATTATCTGAATGAAGGACCTTTAGCTTAGTATCAAACTGAGTTTCAGCTAATTTATGAAACAACTAAAAGGATTCTTGGATTTCAACAAGTAAATCCAAGTAGCCTTAAAGTAGTCATCAAAGGTCACAAAGTAACGGAAGCCAAACAAAGAGGTGATTGGGGAAGGTCCCCACACATTAGAATAAACAAGAAAAAATGGGGTAATACTTGTACTAGGAGAATAAGAAGAATGACAATGTTTGGCCAACTCACAAGTTTCATAATGGAAATTTGAAACAGAAGGGCATAGTCCCGGAAATTGTTTTTTCAACATGGGAAATGAGATATGGCCAAGACAAGCATGCCACCAAAGAAGCTGATCATGCTAGGAAGAGAAAGGAATAGAAGGTACGGGTGGCTGTTGAATTATAAGGGATGGAGATAGTGCCTATTGAACAATAGAGGCAACTGATAAACAAACCATCCATATGATAGAACCCCTGGTTCTCATGGCATAAATTGAGCATCTTCTCCGTATTCAATCCTGGAAAATACAATGCAAAGGAAAAAATGTCACACTACAATTCAAAGTTTTGACAAAAAGACTTAACAAAAACAAGGTTCAACTTAAAATTGGGAACGTTAGACATAGAGGATAAGGGCAAAGAATAAGTAAGAGAAATGCAACCAATACCGGCGATAAAAGACAGTCATCGATAATATGGACTTTGTCTCTGCTAGAACAAACATGATATGAAGAAGAAAAAAAAAAAGGCTAAACATACTGATCATATGATGAGAGGACCATTAATCAATGATCCAGGAATGATTGGTTAGGGAGTTATAAGAAGAGATTAAAGTACCAAGACAGGCGATGGGAACACCGTCACGCTGAAACTGTGCCATAAGCCTTCTTAAAGAGACTACTTCTGGGGGAAAATCAGTAAAACAGGAAATAGACATGCTCACGAAAATCACTAAGAATCACTTCAACGAATAGCATGTGCACTGCAGCCAAACAACAACCAAAGCACACACCAACACAATGTCACTACACAATGTCACAACACACTATCACCACAATCTCACACAGAATACTCCATAATTCTACCTCCAGTCAATTTCCAGAATCCACAGATTTACACTGTTTAATATGATGATTGAATCATTTCACCAAACAGTAACAAGGCATGCACACACTGATTTAAGAATTGAGAGTGGCACATCCCTATCTCTCATGGGGTTCGACCAACTCAAACAGACCCTAAAACAGTGCAATAAGCAACTTCAAAGGTCAACCCGTGATTTCACAACATCCAGTAACCTCCAAGTTGAATTCTCAGAGTTTCACAACCCACAACTTTAGTCATAGATAACAGTTCAAAACAGAATAAGCAACATACCACGTCACACACTGATCTGAAATTATACAACCCCCAAATCAGACCCAAAAACACACACACACACCAAAAAAAACTATGAGCTGCACAGACATTAACATAGGCATCAAGAGTGGAACCACGAAACACTGTACACCTGTCAATGAGGCTAGCAACTGCTTAAACATGGATCATTGTTCAAATAGCACTGTTCACATTCACTGTAGTGTTAACACAAGGGAGCCATAGAGAACTTCACAGACCACTCATGCTTTAACCATTGAACATACTTCAAAACATTTCTGAGTGTAAAATGATCAGTCCATTCAAAGAAACCACGGAGAATAAGCAACAGAACAAAAAAAAAAATGAACCTAGGTTCACGTTAGGCAACAAACAGCCTGAACAAAATCCTCACAACTTCATCAATCTGTGTCCAAACAACTTGAGAGTTGATTTAGAGCATTCCTTACTAAAAAACAATCATGCCTTTCGAAATAAACCTGAGAAAAAGAAAACTCACAGTAGATCATATAATCAGATTTAGGAAACTCTGGGCATTTGAATTTTTCAAGGAAAAACCTCTTACGAACAGCCTTACAGACCTCTAAAATCCCCCCAAAAAAATTACCTCATTCCATGAGCTATCAAGGATTCAAATTCTGAAAAAACTTCACTTTCATCACTGTAGCAGTCGGTATGGAATGCATCAGCACTATATGAATCTGATGTCAACACCACAAGATGAAACTTGGCCGTCTTCTAACTCTGATACCAAGTAGATTTCTGCTATGTAGTGTGCTAGGGTCTGTAGAGGTAGAAGAGAGGGAAGAAGAAAAAGAAAATAGACAAAGGAATTCATATGGATGGAATGTAGTTGTCAGCACCCAAATTTTGACTTGGGCTAATTAATGGAGTCAGATAGGTTCATTACAACAAGAGACAAAGTCAGATCCTAGACCCCCCTGAACCCCAAATAGTTAGGCATTCTCAGAGGAAACTCTGGTCGCAATTTCCGCGATGCCCACAGTAGTTTACTCACATACTTTGTATATTATAAAAAAAGATGCAATACAAGAGAGGGGTATGTACAATTATACCCTTAAAACAATACTAGACATGCATACCCTTACATGAATAAATCCATACGCTACAACAAATTACCCATTCTTAGAGAGATTAATAAGCATTTATGAAAATAAAGATAAGTTCATCAACTGGCAGATTTCTTGTTAACATCAACAATGAACAAAAGAAGGTCTAAAGATATACAAGATACACCAGAAAACGAAGAGAGACAAACTATAACCAATGACACTTCACATAAGCCATCACTAAATCAGTGACATTAGTTTCATTTTACAGCTTCCAAAAGCAAATGTGTGCATTTCACAGAAAATTGAGTGAGTATATCTCCTATGCCACTGTCGACAGTCTAACCTGTGGTATAGCTCCCTGACTGTTAATGTTGTAAGATGACAAGGAAGATGGGGCATTCTTTGGGTACATACCTGCAAATATAAGTTGTGAATGCCAACACCAGCAGCATTATGATACTAGTAATCATAGAATAAGAAATACTCATGTTGAGTAAAAAAAAAAAATGAACAATTTACCAGAAGCATCAGTAAAATTCTGCACACCATCTCCAACAGTGAGCACATCTACCAAATGCATGGGAAGGGAAGATGAAATATGCCTCTGGTCTCCGGGTATCCGTAAACCTGAACAGAAATTCTAGAATCATGTAAAAAATTAAAGAATGAATAAGCATGCTAAAATAATACATATCCATCAGAATGCTTTGCAATTTGTGGCAAGGGTTAGTTATCAAACCAGCCATATTGGAATTAAGTTTTGCAACTTGTGCCTTGATCAAATCATAAAGCCAATATGCTAATGAACCATCGATGCCTCGTGAAAAATCGTTGAAGATTGTCAATGCCACTCTAGCAAGTGATGGCAACCCTATGTCGGGGATACAAATAAACTTGGACTTGATAGTCTCCCAACAAGCTTGAAATGCGGAGTAAATATTTGGTACTTAAGTCTTGATTCTAAACATAAGTTAATTTAAGTCCTTGGAAAAAAATTAAAGAAAAAAACTACGGCCACCTTATTACAATTTTCTACAAAATAAAACTTCTGCTTTGGTAAACTCAAACAGAGGTCACATTGAGATGAGTCTCTATACAACTTAAAAGTTTTAAATAAAGTTAAACAAAACTTAGATTTAAGAGTACGCAAACTTAATGCACCATTTCTTATAAAATCATCATTCATTCTGGTGCAATCAAACACAAGAATAAATCTCTAACAGACAATACTAAGATCATCTAAAGATCAACTATACTTAGAAATTTATTTTGGACCAATTTTCAACTGACTGGAGTTTTCAGCAACTCAATATTGACAAGAGTGCAACAGAAACTCTCAAGTTATTTTCTTCTGCACTGGTCCTCTGTTGAGTGTGGTCTACTCTCAAATTTGCATGACAAGCTGCTGGGGTGATCTATTTAGCTCATTAAGTTCACAACTCTCAAGAAATCTACTGGAAAGAATATATATATATATGGTAACCTAGAGCTGCCCTCCCCCCCCCCCCTTTTTCTCTCCTTATATAGGAGAGGTTTAGGTGAGCTCATTAGTGAGACCTGTTTTCTTCTGTCAATCTGGGTCTTCTAGGTCAGCTCATTTCATAAAGAACTGGTCAAAGACACTTTGCCAGAGAAGCCCATTCTTAACATTTGTTGAGTCCTTACTGCGATGGACGACTTTTAGCATAATAACCTAAGTTATACAACGAAAATAATGATATGAGCATTTGCTAGTCCACAACAGAAAAATGCAAAGTGCAGCTCAACCAGCCCCGCACCCGGGACCACTAATACATGCATTCATGTTCACTACTTTGTAACTTACCAAATGGTGGAAAGATACCAGACCAAGAGTGTACCACCCCACAATTTCATTCGGTGTGTTATGAGACCTTGGACTTATCTTAATGATCCACTTGGGTCAAAACACATGAAAAACCCAACCTGAGAACCACCTTGGGCCTTCTTGGACCTAAACAGGTCAACACAAAGTAAATTGAGGTGTGAGAAGTGTGTGGGACCCAAAATGAGCAAAAATTCCACAAACGAAACCCAAAAAGGCAAAAATATAGGACCATGATTGATAAGGATTGAATCCTAACTGATCAGGACCACAGACACAAAAATGGGTTTTGTCTAACCAATCAGGAATGAATCTTGACTGGTCATATCAGTTTCTGTGCTAAATATTCTAAGAATTCTGTTGGGTAAACTTGGAATTTGACCCCCCACTCGCACCCAAACTCCCAAATGACGAATTAAGACTCCAAATTTACCCCAAATAGATCAAATGACATAAGAAAGAGAGGAAAGGGAAGAGTAGGAAAATTGGAAAAAGAGGAGGAAAAGTGCTCCAAATTTAGAAAGGTAAGTCATGGGAGCTTGCTCCATGAGGGAAATTGTTTAGATCTAGGATTGTCTTACTATTTTACATCAAATCTACTTTGAATTACTGAATTTTGATGGTTTCCACCATTAATCTACTGAGAAGAAGAGTTTGGAAGAAGTTGGTGGAGCCAAACACAAAGGGAAAAAAATTTGACAAGAGGAGAAGTTAGATCTACACTAGATCTTTGATAGTAAGTAATGATGTATAAGATGCATTCCTTGTTTCAGTAATTTGTGATGAGACTCCTTTGACACTTTTGGATCTTAGCAAATTCTCTATGATTTTGTCGGAATTCATATCGAGACTTAAGGATCTTGAAATTGTAAGTAGTAATGTGTGAGATGCATGTATTCCTTCTTGATCTTGACTGTTTTGTAATCAAAGTCTCTTTGAAACCCATGGATCTTAGTTAATTCCTTGATCTTTGATGGAATTCATATTGAACTCTATAGATCCTTGAAATTGTAAGTAGTAGTGTATGATATACACCTCCATTTCTGTAAGTTTGATGAAATCATCTTGATACTCTTAGATCTTAGTTAATCCTTTTTTGTTCTCGTTGAAATTCATATTGAAACATCATGGACCTTTGATTTGCAAGTTAGATGAGTGATGTTCTACCCACCTTTTGATTATTGACTATGTTTATAATAAAATCATATTGATTTCCTTTCGATTTCTCCATTGTCTCTTCAATTCTTGGGGAATTTACCTTGGAAACTATTAATCTTGAATCTATGAAATGACAAGGTTGAAATCCTTGAGAAAATGTGAGTTAAATGTATGTATCCAATGTAGAAATCAACTTTATGTATCTATAATTGATTTATATGGAATTTCTGTTATGAGAGGAGCTACCTAACTCCATTGATCCCAAATTTATGGATCTCATTATTTTGATTGAATAACCTATAGCTAAACTCTATGGAACCCATGCAAATTGTCTAAAATTGTGAAAAGATGGACATTCTATTTGTCATTCTGTACTAAATTGTAAGTTATCGATTCCATCATCTTATAGAAATCCTTCCTAAGGTTTGAAGGATCGTGTGTATCCGAGATTCTATGATTTATGGAATGGTCTACCCTTATTAAGATCTTGATGTGATTAGGGAGAATTGATTCCCAAAATGAAATGTTATTTGATCTATGAATTTTTTTATTGACTTAATTTACATTTGTCATGATCAAATGAAGCACATTGTTGGAATGGAATCCATTAATTGCAATGGACCTATCAATGGTGTAAACCATAACGATTGCATTAAATCTATTTGATCTCATTGATCATATGATTGAGCTACACCCATTAATAATGTAGTCCTTTTGATCATATTGATTCTATGAATTGTATTAGCCCTCCGCTTGGAGATTTTCCATGCGATTGAGACCTATTGGTCACCTTGATCCTATTGATCACTATGATTTTGTTGATCTTTTAGATCTTATTGAATGTATTGTCTTGATCATATTTGTCCAAATGATAATATGGATTTCCGCTATTCAAATTGCTCCAATTGGATATATCTGTCTGATTTGTGTGCCCTCCGCTTGGGGACAAAGAACAATGCATGTGCTCTCCGCTTGGGGGCAAAGAACAATGTATGTACCCTCCACTTGGGGACAAAGAGCAATGCAAATGCCATCCGCTTAAGGACAAAGAACAATGCATGTACCCTTGCTTAGGGACAAAGAGAAATGCAAGTACCC
This sequence comes from Platanus orientalis, assembly GCA_025762735.1. Classification (NCBI taxonomy): domain Eukaryota; kingdom Viridiplantae; phylum Streptophyta; class Magnoliopsida; order Proteales; family Platanaceae; genus Platanus; species Platanus orientalis. Next base: position 8,375 of record JAOXJP010253778.1, on the reverse strand, counting down.
TCCGTTTTGGGACAAAGAACAATGCATGTGTCATCTACTTGGGGACAAATAGCAATGCAAGTGCCCTCTGGTTGGGAACAAAGACCAATGCGTCAGCCCTTCGCTTGGGGATGATCATAGCACCTGCCTTCCATTGGAGATAAGGAATGTGTTTGTACCCTACCATTGGTTACTCTACTATGGTGATTCTCTTATCTATTCTGATTTGGTTAACACACTCTTAGGTAAACAAATTAAATGTTTATGTTCCGATTGATACCCTCTGGGTAATTCCACATTGACATTGCAATGACTTTTTTGACATTGCTATGATTAATGTCCATCTGGGTAACTCCGTATATGTTTTGTATTGATTGAAATCCCTAAGAGTAAATCTGGATATTGTTTCATATCGTTCAAAGCCCAACCAGATAAATTGGTCTTTGTTATTGATTGATTTCTACCTTCGGGTAAATTGTAAGTGCTATAGATTCCGAATTGTAAAAGATCTAAATCCTTCGTGGTAGGGCTGTCAACTATCCGATATCCGATTCATGTTCGGTTAGAAAAAAGCAAATACGGATTCATCTATATCCGATTCATTTGAATATTCGATTCAAAAAGTACATATTCGTTAATAAACGAATCAAATATGGATGTACCTTCATCCGCTCCGAAAAATATCCTTCCGAAAAAATATTCAATTATATATATAATAAAATATAATATTAATATTATAAACTATGTTACATACTAATTTTTTTATAAAATATGTTATATATTATGTTAGGCATAAGAATTTTTTAATAAATCAAATATGAATATAAGGGTATTCTAGTAATAAAAAGGTGTTTTCAATAAATCATGAGTTTGAGGGTATCATAATTATATATAGAGTTTTATTTTTTTTATTGGTAAAATAGGTTTATCTGAATATATATTTAACATATCCGGCCAAAAGGATATTAAAATTTGTGAAGGAGAGTTTAGGGGTATTATTGTAAAAAGGTAAGAGTGAGATGAAGCCCTAATTTCTCATTTATTGAGGAGACAGTTTCACTTTTACTGAAACAGCCCAAGCTAAAACAAACAAAATGGGATATGAAAAAAACAGTTTTACTTCACTTCTCAATGGGAGAGAGAAAGAGAGGGAAACGAATAGGGAGATGGATAGCTAGTTCGACGAGTGATAGAGGTGGTAACGATCGAAAGATATGGTTTAACAATGGCGGTAGTAGCGCTGACAATAACGACTCTAACTCCGGTGAGTCGTTTCCCCCCTTGTTCTTTTCCTTCTTCTTCTTCTTCCCTCTCTCTCTCTCTCTTTCCAGAGATCTTCAGTTTTTTTTTCTTCAAATATATTCGAAATCGTATCCGATATTCGATTTTTTAAATGAATTCGAATTCGAAACACTGTTGACAATATCCGTCGAATATCGGTTCAAATTCAAATGTACAAGTATTCTTAATGGATTGAATACGAATCTACCTATATTAGATTTGTATTTGCTCCATTAACAGCCCTAACCATTGTTATAAATATTGAATCAATTTTCTTTTCTCTTTATCTCTTTCTTTTATCTCATTTATTTATTTTTAAAAATATTTGTGATGCCATGCTTCATGAATGTTATATTATTATTTTTTGTAAATATGTGTCATTGTTTTATTTAATTTAGCTATGAGTAAATAAGACTTCAGGTATGTTTCAAATATTTTTTTTTCATTTTTTATGTTGTTTGAATTTTTATCGTTCACTATAAAACAACATGATAAACTCTTCATTAGATAATTTATTTGGTATATTCATGTCACACACATACAACAGTTAGTAGGGTAACTCACTTGTGCATGCATGACACATTTTCAAAATTATATACACTAATGCACTCACCATAAATAGAAAATAGACCCTAGAGTTGAACCGGTTTAAGTAGGTAATTGGGTATGCGGGTGGACCAAGGTACCTAACACTTTCCTTGGTCCATAACCGAACCGCTTACCCAAAAGCCTCTACGTAGACCCACCAAAATGGAGTTAAATATATCAAAATAACTTTTAAAATAAAAAATAATTGTATTTAAAAAAATAGATGTCCAGTCACGTCTTTAAAAGGAGTGGAGGCGACTTCTTGTTATCGTGGGTTAGGCCCATGATGAGTGAACCCATTTTCTAAGAAGTTCATCTGTAATGCAAAAATCGAAGCCCACAGTCAGCCCCTTCTCTTTAGGTTAAAACGTTATCATCTATTTTCTTTCATTATTCTCCTAATTTGTTCCACAGGTTGTGCTTGCTGAAATTTTGTCCAGATTTTGGAAGAATGATCACAAGCTATAGAGATCAAGTTTTATTTCAATTTGAACCTCCAACAAGGTGTGCAACATCTGAACAACCCTACTAGAGGTGAAAGGCAACCTAAAAGTTCACTTCTAATCAACTCCTATGGGAGTTTCTTAGACTCAAGTGTGAAACAAGCTTGCTGGACAATTTGGATGAGATCGAGTACCAGCTCCAAATAGCCAAATCTTTGGTTGATTAACACTGCTATGGGAGTTTCATAACCCTTGGGCGACACCCACCTTGGCAACCACCTGCAGAAAAAACCCACCAAAATAAAACCTTATCAAGGGTTATTATGGGGTGGCGGCACCTTGAGGAAAACCTGGAGTAGCAAGGGTCCTCATCAAATACATTGTGTTCGATGGTTTTGGGCTTGGTTTTGTTGTGATGCATGCTAGGCTATATCAAAGATACATGTACCTCAGATTTTAGGTTCTAATCTTCTCACACTTATCCTCTTTCAAATCCCTACATGAATAGTAATTTGATGGCAGTTGTGGCATGGTCTTTGGACTGTGGTGTTAATTTTTCTGAGTATATTTTCAACACCTCAGCCCCTATGTTCCAAACCTAATCATACCTAACACCATCTCTTTAAACCCCATGCACAACCCCATCAACTGTCTTGCTTGAACTTACCTTTTAGTACATTTTTAATTTTCTGGTCACCTAGTGTTTGTTAAATTTGCCCACATAAAGCTTGCTGGATTTTTATTGTTTTGATAGTCCATGTACTTTCTTTTGCCCATGGAACATCATGTTATGACTCTTTAAAATACCTAGGGTTGAAACCCGTAGCCAATTTACTATTTCCACTCATAATTCCCATGCCTAAAGCACTTTATTACATACTTCTCATGATCAGAATTTTTTGGACAACAAATTATTTTCTTATTGTTCTCTAACTTAGTTGGATACTATAGCACATTAAATAGGTTCATTATTACTCTTTACTTTGTTGCCTTTAATGCATGTCTACTTTAACTTAAAGAACCACATTGTTTGCAAGTGTTTGGTGCAAGTAGGAATCTAGGTTATAACATTTTATTGCTTTTATGATTCTATGTATTATCTCTTATACATATATTTCACTCACCTACATACATGTACCATCAGATTTGGTATCAGAGTTTAGGTTTAGGGAATTAGTCACCCTTAAGTTGTACTTTAGGTGTAGTTTCACATAGGTTTGTTTATTGCATTACCATACTTTGCATTGCATTCTAGCATACTTTATTTATCATCTTAATCATTTTTTCAACACTTGGATTTTTTTAGGCATTCTCTTAGGGAGTTAGTGTCTTCTATCATGTGTCCTTTGGTGTATGTCCATTAGATCTGGACTTGATTATCACTGTAAGATGTCCTTAGTAGGAGAGACCAGTTCCCATCCCTTAGGAACCTAACAAAGAGGGTGCATAGGTTGTCCCTAGCTATAGAATCTAGCAACAAGAATATCCATGAGCAGATGCAGGAGGTCCGTAAAGAGTTGGCTCCATGTTCCATGAGTGAGACCTAACAGAGTGGGTGGATAGGTTGGCCCTAGCTATAGAAGCTAGCAATAAGAATATCCATGAGCAGATGCAGGAGGTCCGTAAAGAGTTGGCTCTCGTTCCATGAGAGATTTCCAGGAGGGGAGAGGAGTCCATATAGGTCCTACTCTTGACCACCATTCGGGTCATGGATCTATTCCTAGTCAGGGTAGGTGAACTCTTAGTCCTAATCTTAGGAATGACCCCAAGATAACCCCACCTAAGGGTAAGTCTCCACTCTATCCTGAGGGACCTGAGATGAGGAGCCCACACAGATGAGATCCTAGAGTTTGAAGATGAGGATATCGATCTAAGGGGTTTCAGGAGACAACATGGACACATAGATCATAGAGATCTTAGAGACCTTGAGGAGACAACGCTGAAAGCCATGAGGGTTGAGTTGTTTACCTTTGATGGATGTTTAGACCCCAAGTGTTTCTTAGACTGGATTAGAGGCATGGACCAGTACTTTGACTAGTATGATATCTCTCCTCATAGGCAAGTAAAATTCGCTAAGACAAAGCTGGTTGGATTAAGTCAATTGTACTGGAATTGAGTTGAGTAGTAGATCTATTAGAGACATGAGAGACCCATCTCTAGTTGGGCGGAGATGCGTGAGAAACTCAAAGAGAAATACGTTCTATATCATTATCACACTAGACTTCTCGAGTAGTATAACGCAATCTGCCAAGGATCATCTAGCATCGCAGATTACATTTTGAGGTTTGATGATAGTAGACTGAGATGTAGAGTCCATGAGAGTCCATACATGACCATCACTCATTTTAAGATGAGGCTCTGACTTGAGATTTAGAAGGAGTTTATACCCTACTATATCACCAACCTAGAGCAGATCTACTAGAGAACACAAGACATAAAGAGGTATGTGAGACCTTTGGTTCCATGACCTCAGGATCCTAGATGCCCAGATATGAGATCCACATCAGGAGGACAACCACCTAGAGTTGGTCCTGACCCTTCTAGGACTGGCCCAGTACTTAATCGAGGAAAAGATGAGGTTAGGGTTTCTTCTTCATGCAATCCTGATAGAAGTGTGGTGGGGTAGGACATCATTCTAAGGTTTGTCCTTTACACAAAGAGCTTGCTCTATGTGTAGAGGACCATACTGAGGAGGAGGTCTATTGGGATCAACAGGTAGATGATGATGAGATTGTTGACCCTATATAGGGCCTGAGTGATTATGATGGAGAAGGGAAGGATAGTTGTCTAATTTTCATGAGACCTTTTTATTCTAGCTATCACTCTCCCCATACACCCATCTAGGTGGTGAGATGTGCTCTCACCCAGTCTATTCTAGAAGAGGATTGGTAAAGGATCACTATCTTTTGTACATTTGCTAAGTATGGAGAGAAAAGCTGTAGAGTGATCATAAACAGTGGAACTGCACTAATGTGGTTTCTACTGATAATGTGAAGCGGCTTAGACTCACCACCATTCCCCACCCTCAGTCATACCGAGTGTCATAGGTAGATTCCTCTTCTATTCCAATCACCCATAGATGTCATGTGCTTATTGAGTTTGGTCAGTATAAGGACAAGATATGGTATGATGTCAAGCCTATGGATGTAGGGCATATGATCCTAGGCCAATCTTGGCTCTTTGATTTGGACACCACGTTGTATGGCATAACCAACACATGTGTGTTTGAATTCAAGGGCAAAAAAATCAAGCTCACTCCACTTTCACCAAAAGCTTAGTTTGAGGTAAAAGTCTGATGAATCAAGGGAAGGATGTAAAGGGTCTCAAGTCAAAGACCTTGAACATTTTTAGCCCTAAGGAGTTTGAGTAGGAGGTTTAGGGAGATGTACTAGTGTTTGCATTAGTTGTTAGAGCAATGACCCCTGACCCCATTTCTGACCTCCCAACTGAGGCAGAGCCTCTCATCAGAGAGTTTGGAGAGATGTTCCTTAAGGATTTTCTAGATGAGCTTCCACTTATGCATAATATTCAACACGCTATAGATCTGGTTACTAAAGAAACTTTTTTCAATATACCTCACTACTTGATGAACCCTACAAAGCATACCGAGTCGAAACAACAAGTGAATGAACTGTTGAAAAAGTGTTTCATCAAGGAGAGTATGAGTCTGTGTGTCATACCTGCACTTCTCACTCCAAAGAAAGATGTTTCTTGGAGGATGTGTGTTGATAGTAGAGCCATCAACAAGATCACGGTATGGTATAGGTTTCCCATCCCTAAACTTGATGATATGCTAGAGATGATGGCTGAGGCTATTATCTTTTCTAAGATATATCTTAAAAGTGGCTACCACCAAATTAAAGTCAAGCTAGGGGATGAGTGGAAAACCACCTTCAAAATAAATGACAAACTTTATGAGTGGTTTGTCATGCCCTTTGGGCTATCCAATGTTCTAAGTTCTTTTATGAGGGTATTGAGACCCTACATTGAAAAGTTTTTGGTTGTGTATTTTGATGACATTCTTTATATACAACCCTAGTATATAGGTTCACCTGAGCCATTTGTGGAGTGTATGTGAGATACTTTGTAAAGAATCTACACGCAAATCTTAAGAAATGTGCATTCATGACACCATAAATCATCTTCTTAGGATTTATTGCATCTTGTGAGGCGATGACCCCTAATTCTGAAAAGATCAAATCAATTGTAGATTGGCGTGAACCTACTAGTATTCATAAGGTTATGAGTTTTCATGGTTTGACCACTTTCTATAGGCAATTTATCTCGGGTTTTAGTTATACCATGGCACCTATTGCGGATTGCATCTGTTAAGGTGAATTCAAGTGGACCCGAACAACAACCAAAGCCTTTAAGGAGATCAAGTTGAGGATGACTGAAGCTCCTGACTTGTCATGCGACTCTCTGACTTTTCCAAAGTCTTTGAAGTTACATGCGATGCATCTGGGGTTGGGATAAGAGGTGTCTTGAGTCAGGAAGGACATCTAGTGGCCTATTTTTGTGGGAAATTAAAAGAGGCCAAACAAAAATAGTCCACCTATGACAAGGAATTTTATGCAGTTATTTAGTTCCTCAAGTATTGGCGACATTACCTGTTGCCGTAAGAATTCATCTTATTTTTTGTTCATGTGGCTTTGAGATACTTAGGTTCTTAAAAGAAACTTAACTCACGGCATGCCAAGTGGGTGGAGTATCTTAAAAGTACATATTTTCATCGAAATATAAGGTCGGTTCAAAAAATAAGGTAGTAGATGCATTAAGTCGAAAGGTCTATATCTTGTATACTATGAGCATCTAGGTGACCAGATTTGAGAGACCCAGAGAGGATTATGAGTCTTGTCTGTATTTTATCTCCATCTTCCACTCTTTATCAGCCAACAAAGAACAGAGAGTATGTGTTTTATGATGGGTATCTCTTTAGGGGTACACGTTTATGTCTTCCTCGTACCTTAGTGAGGGACTTTCTAATTTGGAAGATGCATACAGGTGGCGTAGCTAGGCACTTTAGTCAAGATAAGACCATTACTCTTGTTGATGACAATTTCTAGTCGCTTAGTTTGAAACGGGATGTGGAAAAAGTTATAGAACAATGTTGTACTTTTCAGCTGGCAAAGCAAAGGAAGTAGAGTCTAGGACTATATTTACCTTTGTCAGTACCTCACACTTTATGGCAGGATATGGGTATGGATTTCATGTTAGGCCTTCCTCGCTCCTTGAGGTAGCATAATTCCATTATGAAAGTAGTGGATTATTTATCTAAAATGGTCTACTTCTTACCATGTACCAAGACTTCGGATGCCTCCAAGGTTGTTCGTATATTCTTTGATAAGGTAGTCCATTTACATGGAGTACCTAAGTCCATAGTGTTTGACCGCGATGTTAGATTTGTCAGTTGTTTTTGGAAGACATTATGGAAAATGATGGGTACTAAGCTACAGTTCTCTTTAGTTTATCACCCTCAGACAGATGGAAAAACCGAGGTGATAAATATAAGCATAGGAACATTACTGAGATGTCTAGTTGGTGAGAATCTCTAGTCATGGGATAATATTTTGTTCACAACAAAGTTTGCATACAATAGTCTGGTCAATAGGACAACTGACATGAGTTAATTCAAGATAGTTACAGGTTATAGACCTAAGGCTCCTATAGACCTCATTCCTATGTCCACTTCCCATCATCCATCTGAGTCTGCATCTGCATTCACATCGCATATTCATTCACTATACCAGGATATTATATGTAAAATTTATATGAGTAATGAGCACTATAAATAGTCTGTTGACTTGTATTAATCGCATCGCAAGTTCCAAGTTGGGGATTTAGTTATGGTTAGATTCTGCCTTAAGCGATACTCAACAGGGATCACGCGAAAGTTGCATGTGAGGAGTTCAAGACCTTACAAAGTTTTGAACAAAATTAGACCTAATGCATATGTTTTAGATATTTTGACTAACTTAGGGATTAACTCTACATTTAATTTGGAGGATCTAGTTCCCTATCGTTGCCATTTTACACCCGATCTTGAGCATTTTGCAGATACCTAGACTTTATCCCCTCAGCCTC
>JAOXJP010253777.1:0-36313 GCA_025762735.1 Platanus orientalis | reverse complement strand
GTCCCGACTTGGAACCAATGTGGTAAATTAAAAATTCACTAAATTTATAAGATAATACATTTATAAAAATAAAAATAAAAAACACAAATAGGTCCCATTTGATATATAAATTAATAATCTCCTTATACATCAAAATTATATATATATACATGACTCAATTAGGAGGCCTTTATAAAATATGACTCCAGTGTTACTTGTTTCCTCTTGAAATTGATGTCTCATTGGACCTCATCTCTAACTTTTCTTAGTGCATTAAGAAGCTCTGGTGTAGTATTCTCGTATTGCAAGAGAAAATTATGCAATGTAATTGTTGCTTTGAGTGCATCTTTGCACGAGACAGGTTCCAATACAAAACTATCGTCTCCAACTTCATCTTCTTTGTCATTTCCCATGACGTTCTCAATAATTTGTTCGTCACTCAACAATTTTGAAGTTACCTCGTTTTCTCATGAGTAGTTCAAAAGGTATTCAACATCCATTGTATCACGAAACTTCAATTCTTTGATTAGAACATGCAATTGTTGAATGCCTCCATCATCTGAGTGTTGATCCAAATTCTCTGAAGCCACATTATCCATAGACCTAATTTTACAATGTTGAAAACAATTTGCAATTGTACTTACTTGAACATCTGTTATCCAAGCCGAGATTGCAAGATTCATTGCATCTAAAACATTTATCTTCTCTGAATTTGAGATCCTAATTTCATAACCCTCTAAAAGATTTCGATAAAATCGATGACAATAATGCATCTTGAAAGCTCATATGATCCCCGCATCACAAGGCTGAATCTTTGATGTTGTGTTAGGTGGCAAGAAAAATAATTCAATATTTTTTAAACTTTCAATAGTTTTTGGATGAGTGGGATAATTATCAACAAGCAAGAGAACTTTTCGACTATCATTTTTCTATCAAGTTGTCGAATATATTCTTGGAATAAAATCTTAGTCATCCATGCTCATTTATTGGCATGATACTCATAGTTCATACTGCTTAAGTTTACATTCTTGAAACACCGTGATTTAGCATACTTGCCAATGAACCATAAATGAATTTTCTTAGAACCATCCTCATTACAACAAATAACAATTGTAAGTCTTTCCTTATCTTGTTTCTTACCTTTAAGTTGCTTTGTTGCAAGAGAATGATTTGGTTGTAGCCTATAAAACAATCCTGTTTCATTCATATTGAAAACATCTTTCATGGAAAATTGATCTAGTTTCTCTCTTATGGACTGCAAATTGCTCTCCACGAGCTCTATATCAATTGATCCGCTTTCTCCGAAATGACGATATGTTTTGATGTCATGTCTTGATTTGAAGTGCTTAAGCCAACCTTGAGAAAAATGGAATTCTAACATATCTATAGGGTACATCTTTTTCAGAAACTCCTTTGCCTTCTTCGTGATTAGTTCTCTGGTCATATTCACACGTTCTTGGTATTGAACAAACCACTCATAGAGAACCTTCTCTAGCTTTAAGAATTTTGCGGTTTTGTGTCGTTTGACATCACCTTTTTCAATATTGGCTGATAGATACTCTGATGACCTCTTGATCGTATTTGATATTGTTACTTGGTTCACTTGCAAGTTAAACTTTTCTAACACCCATTGTTGTAATTGCTTTTGGGAGCAAGTTGGATTTTCTATGTTGTACTCACACAATGTTTTACGCATTTCATCCGTCATTGTTGATTTTTTTACACCTTTGAGATGAGAAGTCATTGTGTTTAATTTTACCGTTTGTGATACTGTATGTTCTTTGTATAGATGTTTTTGCTTGACTTAATATTCATGAAGTATATTAATTAAGTATACATCGAATGTAATTTTAGTTTGTTGCAAAAATGGATAGATCCATGACTTCTATTTAATAAGACTAATTACATTCATGAACTTGTTTTGTTTAAACAAATACATAGAATAATTATAATTTGTAATTCGGTAATTAGGTAATATTCATATAATCACAATACATATTACATGTATTAAGTTCAATGTTTTGGAAAAAAAATAAAGAATGCCTTGATAAATTAATTTTTTATTAATTAATGTATAAATTAATAAATTATAAATTTATTGATTAAATAATATTTTGATTAATTAATAAATTGTTATGGTCCCAAGGGTATTAATTTATGGAGGTTTAACTATATTCCTTATCAACAACTGCATCACGGTGCAGGGATCATCCAAAATGATGATTGAATTTCCTATAGGGATTCTCCAAAATGAGTAGTAAAGGAATATAGACTTGGAAATGGAATGGGAGATTTAGTGGGGAGAGGGAGGATGAATTGGAAAGAGACAGGGATGGAGTTGGAGAGGGAAACGTGTAGTGAAAGTGAAATTAGGGTCTAGGGGTAAGAAAGGGATTAAAAATTTTAATAATCGATAACTAATAACCATTTTTTTACATTTTTACCCTTCAAAAGTCCATTTTGGATAATTTTTTTTGAATTAATTGATTATTTGGCAAATTTGCCAAACTTTTGACCTGATTTGACAAAAATCCATAATTTTAAAGATAATAGTGATAATAATAATATATATATATATATGATTTGACAAAAATCCCTAATTTTAAAGATAATAGTGATAATAATAATAATAATAATAATATATATATATATATATTTGATATGAAATCCCCTCATCATGTGGTACAATGAGACTTCATCTATCATCATTTTATACACACACACACATGTACATGCATGTGGCTAATTTAGAGGTTCGGCACTGTCCTGGCTCCCGAGGCTGGTGAAAATTATCTCCTCTTGTGAAAATAATAAAACCAAAAAAGTAACCTTTTGTTAATTCAGGGAAAATTTTCTTTACAAGGGTATGGATGTATGTAACTGTTTAGTCGTTTAAGTGACATGTATTGCATTATAAAAAAAAAAAATGACATATATTGGTATTCCCCCCCACCCTCCCCCCCAAAAAAAGTTATTTTCTTTGAATTATCAAAATGTCTCTTTGGATTTTGTACTTACCTTTCTTTAATGATTGCTTTTGGTAATGCTTTCTTAATGATTTGGGTAGACAACTCTCTCTTTGTTGCTTCCATGTAATATTCTTCCCTTAAATGTATTATCTCCATAGATTTTGCATCACCATGATGTTACATTATTTCAAATTATATTTTGTCACGTAGGATTGTCAATAGAAATTCAAAGTTTTTTCAGTAAAGTAACCAAGGGTGTACGTGGGTCCTGTGACCTCACATATGTCTGTTTAAAACATAAAAAATACTCATTCATTTGGATGCTTGCAATAAGCTGGTGGGGTCGTTAGCAATGTTCACCTTTTTTCTCTTTTCTTTTCGTATAAACCCTTCAAAGTCTAACCATGTTGAGTTTAACTCAACCCTAGAATCCTTGAACACTCAAAAGTAGAAAGTTTTCCTAAACTTTGAATATTGAAGCTTGATGATCAAATAGAAGGGAAGACGTTGCTTGTAGGGTGCCCATATACTTATTACCTTTTGTTTTTGGAGAGAGAGAGAGAGAGAGATGATAATGATTATGATATTGATTCAACACATAAGGTAAAGGATTTGCAATAGAAGGTGGTAGGGGACCACTGGCATTTTGTCGAGCTGGTCTTTATAGAAAGAGCCTTAGTGAAGAGAAGGGGGAGGTAAAAGAAGATATAATTTGCTAAGGTTGGGCTATAATTGCTACCATGGACCGAGGCCTCCCCTCAATGGGTTCGAAGAAGAATGGAGGTGTTCTTATTGATTTGATTAAAGGGAACTAATACAACTAGCTTAGCTAAAACCATTTTAGCAAACTCTTCCAACTTCTAAATCCACACATCTTATCTAACATTACATAGGTATCTGCCATTGTTCTCCCTTTATTTTCAGTTATTTAAACATTTATCTGTTATGACAAAATAATATCAATAACAAAAAATCTTAGAGAAGAAAAATTGATAATAATAATAATAAAAAAAAGGATGAACACAATCCAAAAAACATATTTCAACAAGTTACAAAATGTGATCATATTTTACTTAGCTAAAAAAGAAAAGTTACAAAATACACTCAACACCCATACCCAACATTGTATTAACATGAGCCCTTGTTATTTTTGATATAAACTTAATTATTTATCTCAAAAATGTGCTTTTTGAATCACTTTCCTACGAAATACCATGGATAATGCAAGTCACCTCAGTGTGGAAGCGAGAAATTTGAATTAGGGCGGGACTCTTTCATAATATATGCAAAAAGGAAGGGCTGATGTGGAAATTAAAAGCACGCGTGCCACCAAAAACAAATTTAAATAATCTCCAATTTGAAAAGAAGGATATCATGCCAATACCACTTCCTAAGCAATGTTACCAAATCCCTTTGCATAAGTGGGAGTTTTCAACTATCTTTAAGAAAAGGTTATTTGCTCTAAGCCTACTATTGGTGGGTATTTGTAGTGTAGACCTACATTCAAAACCATCTTAGCCAAATGAAAATTAACAACAAACTTGCTTACCTCCCCTTCGTTTTCACATACACACACACATATAAAAAAGGAAGAAGCAATTTCTTGACAGAAAATTCCACTATCATGTGGTACATTGAGACCTCATATATATATATATATATATATTTGGTAGAATACTATTACAAGGCTTTTTCTTTTCTTTTCTATTTATTTTTGGTATATCGCTGTCCAAGGTTGGGTGGAAAATATTTTTCCTCCTCATGTGAAAATGTTAAAACCAAAAAAGTAATTTTTTGATAATCTAGGGGTTTTTTTAATATAAAAAGGATATGGATGTAATTAAAATGTTGTTATTTAGTGGTTTAAGTGACATAAAATGGGTTTCAAAGAAAAATACATTTGCTTTGAATTATCATAATGTTTCTTGGGATTTCGCATTTCTCTTTATTTAATGAGTTTTATTTATTTTATTTTTTCATAATTCTTTCTTAATGATTTGGGTAGACAACTTTGTCTTTGTTGCTTCTATATCATATTCTTCCCTTAAATGTATAACCATCATTGTAATGTTACATAATATATTTTTTTTTATTACATAGGATTGTCAATAGAAAATCAAAGTTTTTTTTCTTCAAGTAACCCATGGTGGTCTGTGACTTAAATAATAACATTATCTAAGGTAATGTTGGGTGCCCATATGCTTATTACCTTAGGATTTTGAGAGAGAGAGAGAGAGAGAGAGAGAGTCAACACAGAAGGTAAAGGATTTGCAATAGAATGTGCAAGTGGACCACTAACATTTTGTCAAGCGGGTCTTTAAAGAAAGAGGTTGTTTGAGGAGAAGGGAGAGATAAAGGACCATATGTTTTGTAAAAGGTTGGGTTATAATTGTCACCTTGGATCTAGCTTCCTCTAAGCTTGTCCACATACTTATCCTTGCAAAGCTTGAACATATAAATCAAATCAAGTTGATTCCCTTGATCTCCATCTTGTCATCAGATTGCGGTTACTTCACGCCTCTGATCTACACGATCAGAGCATCTAAGTGGATGGACTTGTTCAATCAAGGTCATTCTGTCTTTAATTGACTTTTAGAACTTATCTTCACTCCACCACTCTTCCTTTCCCGCCCGAGGCCCCCCCTCTCAATGGGCTCTAAGCAGAAGGGCGGTGTTCTTATTGATTTGATTGAAGGAAACTAATACTATTAACTTGGCAAAAACCATTTCAGCAAACTCCCCTAACTTCTAAAAGCATGCTCACATCTTCTCAATGTTATATAAATCCACCATTGTTCTTCCTTTACTTTCAATATTATTTAAACACGAATGTGCTACAAAAGGATAATATCCATAACAACAAATCTTAGAAAACAAAATTCGATATAAAAAATGGATAAAATCAATTCAAAAACCATATTCTAACAAGTAAACAAGTTACAAAATTCATAAAAATATCAATCACCAAGTATTAACATGAACCCTTGTTTTTTTCAGTACAAACTGAATTATTTATCTCAAAATTGTGCTTTTTGAATCACTTTCCTATGATACACATGGATACTGCAAGTCACCTCAATGTTGCTGTGAGAAATTAGAGTTGGGGTGAGATATTTTCATTCGAGAATGATCATCAATGTTGACACGGACATATGTAGTAATGTCATTGATTGACACATGATGTTTTTGAATTCAGTGACGCTTTTTAAATGTCTGAACACTTTTTTGAGCCCCAAACACAATACGTGTAGGCTTATAATTTCAAAGAGGATAAAAAACGCTTTCCTTAAGTAATGCTAACCACCACTCCTTGTCAAGCAGTGGGCACATCAGTGCCGAAAAAGTGAATACATGCCCCCCCAAAAGGTGTAAATCACTTTTCAATGCTTATGTGTCTGCCCCTAACAGTGTACAGTGCTCATAAACTGATCCCTATAATTCACCACAAACAGACACTTTTTCATCACAGAACATTTTCTTCCCATTCGTTTTCGTATAACGTATGCAAAATGAAAGGGCTGACATTGAAATTAAAAGCGAGATATCATGGCAATACCAATTCAGCACCAGACAAGTTGCTTGTCTAAGAATAATAATGTAAATACATAAGTATTTATTCAATTACATTTGCTAAATGACCATCATGTATTACAGAGACTTTATTAAATATCGTGTCATGCATTAATTGGTACAGGTGTGATATCACTTCAGTCTAACTGGAAATGATTTGACCTCGATAAAGTGATTGACAAGAGACGTTTAACTTCCCATTAGGAAAATAGCTGGGGAGACGTGGGGCCTCGGTATTTCCCGTTCTGGCTTCCTGTAAAATGACAAAAACACCCCTATCTAACCCGCCCTTTTGGGTATTGTTATTTAAGAGAGTCACGGGCATTTATGACATAAACAGAAACCGCAAAGTTACCTAATATGTCCCATAAGTTGGAAATAGGCTATGGTCTTCCACCAAAATTACTATATTAGTCTTCGGATTTATTTTGTCAATATAGAGAAAGAAAGGGCATTCCGGTCAATATGTCAATTGTGGACTTAAATGGTAAAAGATGTTAAGACCAGGGTTATTTTAGGAAATATAAAATGTAATTATACCCTTTTTCCCCCTTTTGCGCTCGAGTTATTGCCGTGGGGTGGCAGGGAACAGCGAGTAGGCCGGGGGACCACTCTACATTGCGCCACGTGGACAGTCGAGCTGAGCTGCAACAGTAGCTCTGACGGGGGGCCTAGTAAAGTGGGAACAGCGAAAATTCTCCAGTGGTCCCCACCGCCCGATGCTTATCCCACGTGGAGGAATGTGATTCGCCAGATCACGGCGCATGCTTTCGACGTAGGCCCCACATGTGTGGTCCACGAAACTTGAATCCGCCGCGTGTCGGGTGGATGGCTTATGGGTCCTTTGCCCGCGAGTGGCGGAGAGTGGCGCGACGTAATTTAGTCGCCTTCTTGGCGGTATTTTTAACATTCTTTTGTCGGGGTTCAAATCCTCCCCGGTTTAATCGGACTAATATCACCCCAATGCGAGTCCTTCATAGGGTTATTTTGGTTAAAAAAAATTATTTATCCCTTCATATTCACTAAAACACCCTTTTCTAAACATCGTGTCACGCAGTCTTTGCAACTGGCGCAATATGTCTCCAGAGAGACTGGGGATAATTTGAATTAGACAGAAGGTGTTGTATTAGAGACACTATGGATCAGTGAGGGTATTTCAATAAATCAACATAGTCAAACACATGTATATTTATTAACATAATCTTTAATTAGGAAACGTGTCGCATGCATGATTGACACAGGCGTGATGTCTCTCCAGTATAAATAGAGAATGCTCCAACCAGTCAGTCTTTGCATAGTTTAAAATTAAAAAAATCTTTTTTTTTCCTCTCTCGCTCGCTTGCGCTCGTTCTAGACGTGTTCCTCCCAAGCTCTCGTGACTGGGGAAAGCCAGATGAGAACGAGACAGTCGCCGTGAAAACTCCCCGCCGATGGCGTTTCACGGCCATCTCTCGCACCAGATGGCGCTTCAGCACTTCTCGGAGCAGCACCTAGGGGAAAATTCGGCGGTCCTACGGAGCATAATACCGGAACAGCTCGGCCAGTCTTCGGCGGCCGCCACTGCCGGCGCCGGAAAGGAACAGAAAGAGTTGCAGAGATTAATGATCGAGAGCGCAGGAAAACCGTATCAGCAGCCGCCGCCTCAGCTCGGCGGGGGAGGAGGACCGACGTGGTTGAGCAGCGCAATTCTCCGGCAGCAGAACCAGTACGCTGACGGGAGTTTTCTTCACTTGCAGACGACGAATTCGGAGTCACCGACTTCCGGCGCTTCGAACCAGTGGCTTCCCCGGCCGATCCTCCACCGGAACGCTGGCGATGTCGACGGTGGTGAGGACGTTCCGGTTTCGAGTGATTCGATGATTGTGGCTGCTATTTCGCAGGGACCGGCGGATTTGAACGGGAATAGTGAGAATAGGAACGGTGGAAACTCGCGGAAGCTGGGGGAGTTGGTGGAGAGTGAGAGTGGTGGTGGAGGGGATGGAGTTGGTACTTGGCAGAATGCGAGGTTTAAAGCTGATATCCTGGCGCATCCTCTGTACGAGCAGATGCTTTCAGCGCACGTTGCGTGCCTGCGCATTGCGACGCCAGTTGATCAATTGCCGAGGATTGATGCGCAGCTTGCGCAGTCGCAGCATGTCGTCGCCAAGTATTCGGTTATTGGACATGGAAATCAGCCGCTTGTAGGGGACGAGAAGGAGCTTGATCAGTTTATGGTTCGTTTCTTTCTCCTGTTCTTGGTTCTTTTTTTCTTTTCTTTTTTTTGCATTTGGATTTTGTTTATTATTGGTTTGGTAGTAATGCTTGATTTATGAGACTGAACTGAATTTTGGTGTTTTTCTTTGCTGATTGTTGTTTTCATGGAAATTCAGTGTTTATTTGGATTTTCCTTTCGAAGACTTGCGATTATATCCTTTGTTTGAGTTGTTGTTGTAAATTGGTATCCAATTTTGCTTGGATGAAGCCCTTTTCTTCCTTGGAAGATGTATTTCCAGGGTAAATTGAAATAGGACAGGAAATTAGAAGTATTAATCTATCAGTTTCTGCCCATGGTGTATGTAATATTGCACTTCAAATGGAAGATGAAGTGGGTGTGGGGAATACTGAAATGAAGCTGATTACTTTTCAAGTTAGCTGTTGAATATTTCTCTTTGGGATTTTCTTCTCATCATGACTGGAACTAGAGTGCTCAGACACTGGTATTTGGGTTATGGGACTTCGGTAAACATCTTTGTTAATCTTATCTTCCTTCATAATATGTTAGATTGTGTAGTGCTTGGTGATTTAGATAAACATGTCTAGGTTGTGGAGAGTGGAAGAACCCCAAAGTATTTGCAAGCCACTTGATTGCTGTTGTGGTAACATGCAGCAAATTTTTATGACAACATGAGTGGGTGTATCTGCTTATACCATAACTGGATGAATGCAAATTGTGAGTTACTGGTATCATGGATATTGTGGTTCATTAACTCTACTGCGATCTATGTTTTCTCAGAAATGACATGATCCGTTATATATAGAGGAGGAAGGCAACAAAATAAAAATCTAGCCAATTTGGAGTGGTCCTGTAATGCAACAAATTAAAGACAGTGCCATCCACAATATACTGACTAAACTAATAATGTTGAGTTTGTATTCTCAACAAGTTTTTTCAATAGACATAGTAAGTAAATATGGAGAGCTTGGAATCTGGCTCAAGATTGGAATAAATTTGATGTACTTCCAACGATAATTATGTTTTTTTAGTAGCCATGATTATCTGGTAGATGACTTTAGTTACATGACCTCAGGGACGAGGAGTTTCTGATTTAGAATCTAAAATTCATGATGCAATCAATGCTTCTTAATATTTCCACAAAATGTTTATGTTCACATAGGTTCCAAGAAAAAAAAAACACTTGAATGTATCCTTGACTCATTTTCTAATCTTTTTGGTACTTCTCATATCATTTTGATAAAACATTTAGTCATATAAATACAATGTGTTGGTTGACATGTGTGGAAATATTAACCAAAGAATAACTTTGGATATCGAACTGTATGACCCAATATTTGAGTTTTGTGGTTAAGAACTACCACTTCATTATCATTTATTTTTTATTTAATTATATTTGAATTCATATATAATGCGTTAAAAATAGCCATGTTCCCATTTTATTAGGTTTCCGTTGAAAAAATAAACTAATCTATTTTCATGTTTAAATTTTTTGTTGACTCTTATTAGCTTTCATAAAAAAAGGGATATTTACCAAATTGGCTATGAAGTTTTAAAAATTGTCCAAATAATCAAGTAAATCAAACTATTTACAAAACGGCTATTTAAAGGGTAAAACAGTAAAAAAAACCTAAGTTAGTTATTATTAACTCTTTTTGTTTCTTTTTGTACCCTAAGTTGTCACCAAATCTAAATTCTGATGAAGACATGGCAGGCAAGGTGGGAATCACACATGGGTCTAGTGGGGTCCACACATGAAGACAAACAAGAAAGCACATGGAGACACATTATAGAGTTTTTGGTTTAGTTTTGAGTCAATTTATTAAAGTTTTATTGTCTTAGTTTATATTTTATTAGTTATTAGAGATAAGACATGGATGAAATTTTAGTTTTTTATATAAGACAAAATTGTAACTAGCTTCAAAATAGGGTTTTTGCTGGGAGAAATCCCTTCAACACGATTTGAGGGGGGAGAGTAATTTGTGTTTGACAGCTAGGATTGAGTTAGGGGGGGTTTGTGACTTATAAAACAGCCCCCACTTTTTCTATTGAAATTTTAATGAAGAAAGATAATAAAATTCTGGTTATTTCTCCTCTAACGAGTGGGATATTTCCTTGGTTTCTTCTTCAGCTTATGGTACCAAGATTGGAGACCTTGGCTAGTGATTTCCAAGGACATGAGGTTGGTGATTTTCTTATAAGGCACTAGTCTATCTTTCTTCTTCTTCTTCATCTTCTTCTTTAGTTTACTAGTTTTTTCCATGAAAGCTTGTTGGCCATAACATGAATCCTTTAACTTCATCACCATCTTTTCCCATCTTCAAAATCCAACCTAAACATCTTCCTCTCTACCAATCAGACACTCCCTCCATCCATTTTTTTGATCCTTTTCTTCTTTATATATATATATATATCACACCCAATACCCCTCATAATAACCATAATCTCCATCTTCAAATTTTTAATCCAGACCTATTACCCAGCTGGCCACACTTAACCCATCCCTTAATCTTTTCATTAGTTACGATTAAATCCAATCACTACCCTTGTACCTCTTAACCACAAAGAAGCATTGGACTGAACTCATTGCTTGAGGTTTGAAGAAATCCACCAACAAACACTGGAATACATACTATTGGGTATCAAAAGTTGTACATAAAGTGTTTGATTTAATGCCTAAATGCTTGTTGAACTGAGATTTGCATGTGCTCAGCCATTTTTCTTATTTTAAAGACCATCAAACTCAGCTATACTCTTGCTGCTACAGCCTACCTGAACTTTGTTATTGGTCTTATATACCCACCCAGCCTTAGGTCCTAAATTGATTGTATGTTGCATAAACTTTGGAGTGTTTCCTTTCCGTACTACATCAAATTCTCTCTCTCTCTCTCTCTCTCTCTCTCTCTCTCTCTCTCTCTCTCCCACTTGATCTCCAACTCCCTCCTAAGTGTCCATGGCTCTCCTCTATCCCTCATCTAGACTAAGAAATACACATAATACGATCATCATAAAACGAAGTACGTAATATTTATTTCAAAAACAAAAAAAGCTGCAACTAATCCACCCACATCATGAGACTAAACCATAGTTATTAGAACAAGAAGCAATGCAAAAATGAGAAGCGGGAAGTGAGGCTTAATAAATCCTTGAGAAGTGAGAAGCGAAAAAGGATAAAAAAGTAAATAATAGTAAGTTACAATCAATAATTTCAACTACAATACAATAAAAAATAAACTTAATAAAGTACTAAAAAACCTTAAAGCTAAACTATGTAAGTAATAAAAAAAAATTATGATGTATAAATTAATATGCAAACCACTTGTTATTAGTATGGTCACCCATACCTTAGATTTTACCATACATAAGATTTTTTGTAGATAACTAACATATTAGAGTCAGACTATAAAAGACCATGTATAAAAACCATGGATTTGAATATTTTATATTGGATTGGAATAAAATAATAGAAACAATAAATTCAATATTAAATGTTTTTTTTTTTATATTTTCCTACAAAATCATTACTAAATCTTATAGATGATATTTGTATTCAATGTCAACAGGATTTACATTAAATAAAATACGATATTGTTTCTTAGATCACTTACCAATCAATTCTCTAGATGTTTCTATTCGCTTCCCTAAATAGCTTTTTCTCGCTTCACTGTGCTTCCGCGTGTTTCCCACTACTTGGGAATGCGGAATGGAATTAGCTTCTTAAACGAGCTTCCCACTTTGTACCAAGCTTCCCAACAATTATGGACGAAATTCAATTTTTTTAGTTTTTTTTTCTCAAAAAAATTGAGTTTTCTGCAATACTCCATTCACATTATCTCCTTTTGCAACTGAAGTGATGTGTAATAAGAGTGGAAATAAGTGCACTTTGCTGAAAAATAACTCAAAAAATAAAATAAGTAATTTTCAGATTAGGGCAAAATAGTAATTGTGGCAAATTTTATAAAATTGGTAAAATGCCTTTGCCACGTGTTATAATTTTATGAAACTTTCCATATCAATGGTGCATCATTAAAAGGGTCTAAGGTTAAAATTTCACACAATATGGATGAGGTTTGCTAGGTCAAATAGTTAAATTTCAGAAAATTGAAAGATTCTTTAATGATGGTTATGGAACCAACCGGGAATCTTTTAAATTTCAGAAACAGGGAAGAGGAGAATCACAAGGTAATTAGTGGTTTTGTAGGGGACCTACTAAGGAACAAAACCCTAGAATTACATAATAAAAAGGGGGGAATTGAGTGGGGTGCAATTTTCAATGTTTATGCTGCCCATAATTTCTTATCAGATTTGAGACTGAACACCAAAAAAATATTCCACAGAACTAGAAATAACACTGCAGTTTAATGATTGAATTGGAGAAGAGAATGGGCAAAAGTACATGCTCATGATCAAAGCCTTATACCTTCACTTGAACCCTGCAATTTGGGTTCTTGATGTAGGTTAGAACAAGGGAATCGAGAGGCTTTTAGCTGTAGCAGATTTCAGACTTCAATCCTTGATGCTTGATGATCTTAGCTGCTGCATAGTAATGGGATTTTAAGAGGAGATTAATGCAAAAGTGAGAAGATGAAAGGAAATAAGAAGATGAAAGACTTGAAAAGGGCTGTCGTGTGAGTAGGAAAGAGTAAAAGAGGAAGAGAGAGAGATGAGAAGTCATGGGGTAGGGAAAGATATGATTTAGAAGAAAAAGGGAGAGGGAGCTAGGGTGTCTCACAATCACACCTAGGGGAAGTGAGAGGAAGCAGGCCCACGGCCACCAAATTAACACACCAATTTCACAAAACTTTACTTAATTCTTCAATGCTTTATTTCATGGGGGAAGGGGCATTTATGTAGGCTTTACAACTTCTAAATAATAAAAGTTTCCTAATTTAGAAACTACTAAAACTTCTAAACTTGTCACCCAAATATTTCCTAAATCCATACTTTCCTATAATTGAAACTGTCCAAATTTGTGAGGGAAACATGGTGGTCGACCAGCTCTTCTAGTGGGCCCCTCTTGTTGACTTTGGTGGCCACTAGAAGAAAAAATTATATGGGCTGTCGACTAGGTTGGTTTTCCCCTACTTACCCTTGGCTTTTTAGCCTTATTACCTATTGATACCCTCAACTAAAATTAAAAAGAAAGATTTGGCATTATTGACCTTATTACATTAACCAGATGCATAAAAATTGTACCCCCCACGGCTAGAAGTGCTTAGATCCTCCCGGTCTTGGACTTGGGCTTCCACAAAGGGAATCTTCAATCCAACCAAGCAATGAATGCTACATCATAAAGGTAGTATTTTTTTTTTTTTTTTTTTTGAGAAGTAAAATAAATTTTTATTAAAGAATGAAAGAAAAGAAGACAAAACAACACCAAGAAGGTGCAAAGAGAACAAAAGAAAGAAAAGAAAAAAATCAGCAAAACAAGGACCCCCTACAACACCTCAGACCAAATGGAAAACCAATCCGCCTCATGAAAATCAGCCCTGATTGAAAGCCAATCAAACAAGAGTTTATAAATATACAACGTCAACTCTGTTTGATTCCTTACTCTCCCCTCAAAAATCCGCATTCCTCTCTTTCCATAAACCCCAACATATGACACTAGGAAGGACCTGCTAGATAATGTTATGGAAGTCTTCGAGATCTTTAACCTCCCAAACCAAGATCAAATCCTGGAACTAACCAGGGAACGACCAGGCTATGTCGAGCTGGGAGAGGAAAAAACCCCAAATCCTGTAAGCAATAGAGCACCGAACAAAAAGATGGTTAACCGATTCCTCCTCATTCCAACACAACACACATATATTTGCCAAATTCCACCCTCTACTCTGGAGATGATTAAGAGTAAGAATTTTATCCAAATAAGCAGTCCACATAAAGACACTTTTGAAGGAATACCCGGGATCCAAATGCCTTTATGGGGAAACAACTTCGGTCTCAGATTCAACAACTCATAGGAAAAGGATTTAGCAGTGAAGGACCCTTTCTTAGAGATGCTCCAATTTCACATATCCCTCTTATTATTATCCAGTCTAAAATTCTCTAAAATACTCAAGAATCTAACTAACTCCTCCAACTCCCAATCATACACATTGCGTCACAACTTAGGATTCTACACCGACCGCACATAGTCAAAAGATTCCACAACCGTCACTTTAGAATCCACAGCCAAAGAAAATAAACCATTGAAGTCATCCTTTAATCTAATCTCACCCACCCAGATATCCTCCCAAAATTTGATTTCCAAACCCGATACCAACTTAAAACGAATAAACTTTCAAAATTCCTTCTTCACAGCCAGGATAGACTTCCAAATCCCACACCCATGTCTAACCCGAACCTTCTTAGTTTTCCACTCAGAAAGAACACCAAAACGAGCCACCACAACACTCCTCCATGACCCTCTCTATCCATCCCAAAACGCCATAACCATTTAGCAAAAAGCACCCTATTATGATAAATTAGTTTTCTGATTCCAAGTCCACCATTTTCCATTGGAGTGCAAATAGTCTTCCAATCAACAAGATGATAATGATGATTATCGGGGCCATCATTCCTAAAAAAATTTCTAAACATCACCACAATTTTGTTAACCACCGAAACCGGGATGGTAAACAAAGAAAGAAGGTAGTTCAGGGTTGACATCAAGATAAATTTAATTAATGTCATTCTCCCACCTTTTGAAAGCATATGGGCTTTCCACAACTCCAGTCTACCAGCAATCCTCTCAATCGTCCTATTCCAAACCCTGAAGGATTTAAAATTTGCCCCCAACGGCATACCCAAGTACAAAGAAGGAAGAGTCACAATCTTACAACCAAGCACCCAAGCTAAATTATCAATCTCCGAAACTTCCCCCACTTGAAACATCTCACTTTTAGTCAAATTAATCTTTAATCTCGACACCACTTCAAAACATCTAAGGATGCATCTTAAATATCCAATTTGGACAATATCTGCATCACAAAATATCATTGTGTCATTAGCAAACTATAAATGGGAAACCGTAACATCACCATTACCCACCTTAAAACCCGAAATATAACCCATCTCCGCTTTCTTAATCATTTTACTTAGCACTTCAGTCACCATAATAAACAACAATGGAGACAAGGGATCCCCTTGTCTCAAACCTCTCAAACTCCCAAAGAAACCAGCCGATGATCCATTAACCAAAATGGAGAATGAGGCCAATCTAATACAATAGAAAATCTAGCTTCTTCATTTTGCCCCAAAGCCCATTCTAAGCAAAATATAATCCAAGAAATTCTAATTCACACAATCATAGACTTTTTCCATATTCTATTTATAAATCACTCCATTGTTCCCAGCCAATCTCCTATCCTCAATACACTCATTAGCAATAAGCACACTATCCAAGATTTGTCTTCTTTCGACGAAAGCACTTTGAGGCTACGATATAATACTTTTCATGACCACCTTAAGTCTTGACATCAAAACCTTAGCAATAATTTTATACACACTGCTAAGTAAGCTAATGGGTCTGAAATCTTTCAATTCCTTAGCATTGTGCTTCTTAGGAATCAAAGCAATGAAAGTATTATTTAAATGATCATAGAATTCCTCTGATTCATAAAATTCCACAAAGACTTTCATAAGGTCCACCTTAATAACATCCCAACATTTTTTATAGAAAAAAATCGTAAAACCGTCAGGCCCAGGTGTTTTATCACCTTTCATTCTGAGAATTGTCTGGTGAACCTCTTCCTCCGAAAAAGGCAACTCCAAGAAATTTTTCTCCTGAGTAGAATTACGATCAAATGTCATATCATCCAAACACGGCCTAACCTTAACATATTCTTGTTTATATATATATAAGTAAAAAGACTTTATTACAAACACCATATTCTTTCTCTAAGTCAATAAATACCATATGAGGATCTTTCTTCTTCTCTCTAAATTATTCCATCAGCTGCCTACATAATAAAAATGCTTCAGTGTCAATCTCCCCAACATAAGACCAAACTCATGGTTTAATACTCTAGTCTCTATCTCAGTCCATGCTCAACAACAACAGCAACGCCAACAAAGGTGATGGAATCATCAGAAAATTGAAGAGAAAAAAGGGTCGTTATCAACCATTGAGCAGCCCTCCAAAACTCCTCTAGCATCGCTTTGACGATCAACCCAATCAAGGCTTTCACTATGCAATATAAACAAGAAAGGAACATGGGGATCACCTTCTCGAATTCCCCCCAAACTATGGAAAACCTTGAGAGTGGGAAACCCTAATAAGAAAATGGAAAAGAAGCTGGAGACGAATCAACTTCTATATTGAACCCCAAAATCAATATTCTCAACATATATAAACCAAAATGTCTCAATTAATATGACCCTAGGACTTCGCTAGATCAACCTTGCAAAGAATTACTAGGATTTCATTTCCTATTATTGAATCTCACAAGACATCATAGAGTTTTGTATACCATGGACGGTAGCATATTCATAAGCTCAAATAAAAATAAAAAGACTAATTTTTTCTTAAATGAAGGCAAACACTAAAGATAAAATTTTGTACAAGCTACCCACCAAATTTTCTACGTCTAACATACCTGAGATCATTGCATCCAGCATTCTTAGAGATCAGCACAATAGTAGTCAGGTCTATGCTCCTCTCCAAAAGCAGACTAGCGCAAAAGCCACATAACAAGCCTAAACTCATCCCTGATTTCCTGAATAAAGATTGGAATAGAAGTTAAGCACCACCTTCCAGATTATTATCTTCCTCCACACATACACCATCCATCTTACACCTGAGTGTACTGTACCTCCATCTAGTGTTGTCTAGTGATATATCCAGGTTTGTGTCCCCTTGCTTAAGTCCTCTCAAGTTTGATGCCAATAATAATTCCTCCATCTTCTCCAACTCCACTTCTTCATCTTTGTCTTTTGAGTTGATGCAATCCATATCTTCTTCCCAATCAAAGCAGCCAGCTCCAAAATGATTGAACTTTATCCACCCATCCTAGCAAACCTTCAAAGCTTTTAGCTTCATACAAAATACATAACCCCCTTTTCTTTGAAAAATGAAGGAAGACCACCACAAATCTGCTATCAAAGAAATTTAGCTCCTTCTATCACATGTACTCAAAATTGAACAGCATTAAATATCCATTGTAGCCACCACAAGCAAGAAAAAGCAGAATGAGGTTCAACATTAGACTAGCTAAGAGTGCATACTTTTTATAATCTCTCCATGTAAACAAGGAATAATAAAAGGTTGAGTGATCAAATCACTAAATATTTACATACAGAAGGTGAAACAACAACCAACAGCTTTCTAGTGGTGCTCCCCAACCCTTCCTAATTAGTACAATCCTCCCAAAACATAGGCTGTAGCTTCTTACTGTTGTGCATGAAGAAAACCAATAAACCCTTAATAAAATTATCCTTCAAATTTTTTAGGCTGCTAATCGAAAGAAAACCAACATTCATGTCCAATTGCCACCAGTCTTATTCAACAATCACCAAAAGACCCTTGCTACTCGCATTGAGGGAGGGACTCACACTCAAAATTTCAGAACACCTAAATATACAACTTCCTATTCATATTTTCAACCTTACCTTCTTGAAAGACAGTAATCACCAGCTTCCACCTATTTTTTTTCATTTGTTTGATGGAAAAAAAGAAAGAATCAATTGGGATTCCAGCTTCCACTTCCACTTCCCCAGCATTGACTTCACCAAAGATCACCCATCACCATAAATCACCTCTCTTGAAATTTAAGCCATATTCCTAGAAGTAGGCAATATCCTTTAAAATCCAAAAATTACCACATCATATCACTAACCTATTCTTGTTTGATTTTAGTGAAAATAACCGATTTAAGTCGATACAAGTAAAATTTCTGCATACACCCTTTCGGCTCAAGTTGATACAGGCTTCTCTCCCATGTTTTAATTCATTAAAAATGAAGGTATCCTTTCTTCTTCTTCTTCTTTTTTTTTTTTTTTTTTTTTTTTTTTTTTGTTTAGAAAAAAAAAGGTAAAAGAAAACCCAAAATAAAAAAGGAAAGAAAAGAGAGGATAACCCTCAAAACAAAACAACGAAGCCCAGCCACTTAAAACTCAACAAGTCCAATGACTCTCTCCCAATGCCTTTGAAGGCCCCCATTAGGAATGCCATCATAACCCTTGCACTGCCTAGACCAAAATAGAATGAGGTCCTTAACTCTCTTATATACCTACCAAGTTGGCTCTAAGTGACCTTTAAAGACTCGGTTATTCCTTTCCAACCAAATAGCCCAACACACCACCGCAGGAGCCACCTTCCATAACCTCTTACCAAACACACTAAAAGCCAAAGATCTCCAACCGAAAAGAAGATTAGTAAGGTTCATAGGAGTGACAAAAGTGGAGCCAAAATCCCTCGAAACTCCGCACCAAATCTCTCACACAAAGGGGCAATGGATGAGAAGATGGTTGATTGATTCCGCATCTTGGTAGCATAGATGGCAAATACTAAGCAAAGGAAAACCTTTTTTCCATAAAGCATCCATAGTAGAGAACTTTTCTAACACCACCATCCACATGAAAAATTGAATCTTTTGGGAGACTCTATTATTCCAAACTTCCTTCCAATGACTCATCAACTGATCAGACGGATCAATGTGCCCGTAACAGGATTTCATCTAGAATTCACCACTCAAGACAGCCTTCCAAATCTGCTTATCATCTGACCCCAGCTCCACCTTCATCGTCTGCGAGTGAGCTAACAATTCAGTCACCCTTCGAATTTCCCAATCATGCAAGTTTCTTCTGAGAGCTAGATTCCAAACAATCTCTCTACCACTTATTGAGAAATTGTCCACTACCAGAGACCTTGGATTGACCGCCAGATCATACAAATTAAGAAAATCATGTTTAAGCGTCCATTCCCCGCATCACACATCCTCCCAAAAAAGCACTCTCCTCCCACCACCGACCTCGTAAGCCAAACCCTTTCAAAAAATGGGAGTAAGATGCGCAATGCCCCACCAAGGACTACACCCATAAATTCCCCTCAAAGATTAAAGATCTCATCCATCAACAATGTCAAACTTTGCAGCTACCACTTGCCTCCATAAGCTCCCCATCTCATTCCCAAATCTCCAAAGCCATTTACATAGTTACACTTTATTCATGGAGTCCAACAGCCTTAAACTTGTCCCACCTTGCATTTTTGGAGTGCAGACTTTCTCCCAAGCAACTAAGTGCATCCCACCATCATCCTCCACTTTCATCCAAAGAAAATCTCTCTGGATCTTTTCCAAGGAAGTGCATATCATTTTAGGCAACACTAGGACAGATAAATAATGAATCGGAATACTAGCTATAGAAGCCTTTATCAGAGTGAGTCTACCTCCTTTGGAAAGATACCATACCTTCCAACCATTCAGCCATTTCTTCATCCTATCCACCAAAGGATACTAAAGCTCCTTCTGTTTATATGTCGCCCCATGGGGGAGTCCAAGATAGGAAGATGGAAGCCTACCTTGCTTATAATCCAAGTCGGCCATCAACTGATCCAAGTTAGGGACCTCCGCAACAGGAAACAAAGTGTTTTTCCCCAGATTTAGTCTAAGGCCAGAAACCACTTCAAAGCAATGCAACACACATCTTAACAGCCTAATCAGCCTCTAAAAATTGTCGTAAAAGATAATGGTGTCGTCAGCAAACTGCAAATGAGAAACCATCGGACCACCATTTCCTTGGGAGAATCCCTCAAACATACCTACCACCGCAGCCCTATCCACTATATCCCCCAACACTCCTGCCACCAAAAGGAACAAAAGGGGAAAGGGATTGGATCCCCTTGACGGATGCCTCCACTACAACCAAAGTGCCCCTTCGAAATCCCATTCAACAACATAGAAAAACAAGTCAGGTTAATGCACCTCCAAATCCATTGTCTCCATTTCAACCCAAAGACACCTCTTCGCAAATAAAGCAATTAATTGTCTCTCCTAAAACCTTAAGGTGATAGGAGAGGTTAGAGCTAATATACTTAATATATTTCAACACTCCTCCTCAAGAGTGTCCCTCCTAGGCAATGAAAGCGAGGAAGCTAGGTGTGAGGACCAAGAGAATATTTGCGTCCATGGGAGGATTTGAACTCGCAACCTAAAACCTGCTCTAATACCATCTTAAATAAAGCAAGTAAGAGTCTCTCCTAAAACCCTAAGGTTATAGGAGAGGTTAGAGTTAATATACTTAATATATTTCAACAGGTATCATATTTATCTGTTTCAACACTCAATGGACCACTAAAAAAGTGGATGATGTACAGGTTCAACTGGTACATAAGGGTTCAACCCTAAGCAACAAAATGACAGCAAAAGAAGACTTTGCGCACTTACCATGAAGCCTCTAATACAATCCACGGTATCAGACAACTTTAAAACTAAAAGATAACATGCTTATTAGAATACTGTTTTCCGCTTAGGCTTCTATATCATGCAAGAATTTTTTTTTTTTTTTTAAATATTTCAATAATTTGACTTTTCAATTCAAATGCAAAAAAAAAAAAAATCATACCCAGAATGCAATTACCTACAATTCAGGAGTTCCGGCATCAGTTCATTGATTGATTAAATAACAAAACAAACAGAGAAGAAAATGAGGATAAGAAATGTACCTGGGAACTCTGGGAACCAACACGCCAGACTGATCAGCAGAAAAGGAACGGCCGCCGAAAGAAGCACTATCGGAGGAGGAAGATGGGGAGTAGCTCGGTTCTTTCGAAAGCGAACAAAACCCTTCCTTTAATCTCTCCATCGACAAAACACCAAATCCAATCAAACAGCTCGCAGAAACAAGATTCCACACTAAAACCCCATCGTTTCGCAGCTCTCAAACCAATTCGTAGAACAGCTAGGGTTTAGGGTTTTAGAGGCTTGGACAACGATGACCTTGCCGAGGAACTGTCATTGACTTAAGAGGGTTATAAAAATATTGACGGTAGGCAGCGTCTTAAACAACGTTTCCCACTTAGGATCCTCTGTGATCAAATCCCGTATTGTGACTATGTAGCGTCACAAAAGAATGACATGTGGCAAATACAGGGCTAATACGGTCAAATGAGGCGCCCAATTAAACGAACCTGATCAAACTGATGGAACGCCGGCGGCGATGAGCGAGCCGTCCGGTGGTCCTCCGGCTCGGACATGACGATCAACTCGAAGAAAACGCTCCATTAGACCTAATGGGCCCGCCAAACCTGAACGCCAACATCAGCAGAAGCGACAGACCAGCCAAGAACGCGACCCTGGAGCAATCAACCTCCACGTGTCAGCAACCCAGATGCTCCTTCACCTTCCACGTACGAGGTTGCTTGAGGGGAGTCGAGCTCCGAGAGGGATTAGAGCAGAGAATGGACCTTTGAAGAGGAGGACTAGGAGGAAAGTTTGTCTGACTCCTCTCAGGCAAGTCCACCGCCGAGGCGGCTGAGCGTGGAAGCCGGAATCAACTTGTCGGAGAAGAAGAAGAAGAGGGTGCAGTGTAGGAACGGTGGTAAGGTAGGGGGTTGGTAAGGCTGCTGAGTTTAGGAGGTGTCGTCAGTTCAGTTGTTGAGAAAGTCATCTTGAGGAGATGGAGTGGGGCCGGTGACATGAGCGTGGAGTTGAGTAATGAAAGGAAGGAAAAGGAGAGCACTTCTACAACACCCTCTTCTACCTCGAATTCTTAGATCCAGTTCTTAATGTGAATGAGGTCGAGGGTGTTGAAGAGTCGCCGAGTTCAAGGGTCTTCCAGGTAGATTGGATGATTCTGGATTGAAAGATCCTGCACTTACCTAGAGAAAGTTGGGTTGAAGGATCAAACGGATTTCTGGCTGCTCGGAAGGTGTTTGTTTAAGCGATTGACTGGCTTTATAAATCTCATTTCAATGCTCTTTCAGGCATAGCAGAGATTGTTGGGTGGAAAGATCAAAAGCCCTCTGAGACCCAATCAAGACCTGTTTTTTAGGCGGGGATGAGGATGTTGATTTGTAGAATCAAGCAGTTTCTCAGACCCAATTCAGATCTTATCCGGGTGTAGTAGAGCATGATGGTTTCAACATCAAGCTTCACCTCAGAACCTTGTTCATAGCTCCTTTCGTTGAAGCTGAACGTCCAGGGGCAAAAGATCAAGTGGCTTCTCGGAAGCAGTTCAAAGCTTTTTTCAGGCAGGAAGGTAGATGTCCAATTGAAGGACTGGGCTGTGTCTCAAACCCAGTTTGGAGTTTCTGTGAGCAGAATCGGTGATGTTGCACTAAGAAATCAGCTGGTTAGTCAGGTTCTATCCAGGGCTTGTTCTCGTTAAACGGTAGACAATTGATCGAATTCAAAACACCCACCAGCTTCTCATATTCAGGCTAAACCTTTCTCAGAGAAGTTGGGAGGTGGTGCTGAGAGCATAGGGAAGGGAGAATTGGTGTCTTCTGAGAAGCACATTGGAGATTTGCCAACCAAAGTAAAAGATTCCCATCTTCAGAATATGAAGTCTCACAAACAGAGTTCTGCACCTGAACAGAGCAAGAAGTTGCAGGGTAGGAAGGGTGCAAGCATCCATGTTAATGTAAACAGTGAGTCATTTTCTGGAAGAAAGATCATGGAAAGTCCTAAGATAATTGATTCACCCACAACAACTGAAATAGAGAAAGTTCAGAAGATGAGGCAGTCAAAAGGAAATTGGGAACTCAATGATGAGCTGCAAATGAAAGCTAATGAGCTTGAGAAGCTTTTTGCTGCACACAAGCTTCGGGTTCCTGGAGACCAGTCAGCTTCCATTCAGAGAACGCTGGGAGCGGATGTGCAGGTTGAGCAGGTTGCAAGTGCCATATACAGGAAACCAGCAGAGGTAACTGGTATTCAGATGCCAGAGAAAAATCCGGTGAGAGAACCATTTGATGCTTCCAGTAGTGTGGCAGAGTTTGATGTTAGTTTTTTAATGAAGATGGTGGATAATTGGGACTGTAGTAATATTCTTAAACAGAATGTCATTGAATTTGGTTTGTCGGAGGATTCGCGAGGAAAGTTTTATGACAGATATTTGGAGAAACGAGATGCGAAGCTGAGGGAGGAATGGGATTCGAATAGAGCTCAGAAAGAAGCACAGATGAAGGCCATGCAGGATAGCCTTGAATGCAGTAGAGCTGAAATGAAGGCCAAGTTTGCAGGGGCTTTAGACCGACAGGATTTAGCTCTTCAAAATACAGAGAAGCTAAGATCTGTCATTGTTTGCTCAGCCAATAATAACAGAGAACAGGTATTCTTGATTTTAGTTTAATTTCATGGGAATAATTGCAGTTGGTTTTTGGGTAGACCTGGATGTTTTATGTTGACAGTCTGGAAACTTAACTCAGAGCTGTTCTTGAGTGATTACTTTTAGGCTTTTAGCTAACCCTGTTAAGGTTTTCATTTTTGGCAGCAGCCAATGGAATCTGTCCTGAGTGAAGAAGAGGATGAAGATCCATCTGAAATTCCTGAAAACACTCAATATGAACAAGATAGATCCATCAGTGAGTCATCATTGGGGGATGGTTCTTCCAAAGGTTCCCAGTCTAAGAAGCTTTTACCCAATAGTTGCCTGTCTTCCTCTACTCCTCAAAACTCAGCAGCACCAGTTCCACGGTCATCTGCCAAAGGTTCCAACTCCATTTCTGGCAGACGACAGGCCCAATCAGAAAATGCCCTTATACAGTCTGTTCCCAACTTCTCCGACTTTAGGAAGGAAAACACAAAGCCATCACTTGGAAGCAGCAAATCAACAACCCGTTCACAGTCTAGGAATTATACCCGCAGCAAAAGCACCAGTGAAGAGCTGCCACTTGTTAAGGAGGATAAGCCGCGGCAGTCTCAATCCATGAGAAAGAGCTCTTCAAGTCCTGGTGAGCTGAAGGACATCTCACCTCTCAATTCTGATGGTGTCATCATGGCACCATTAAGATTTGTTAAAGAGAAAACTGACCAGAGCCTCTACAACAAAATTCCTAAGAGCAGCGAGTCAAGGCCCTTCCTCAGGAAGGGTAATGGAATGGGTCTTGGTGCCAGAGCTGGAATAGCTAAGGTGAAGGTGTCAATGGCATCTGAAAACTTGAAAAATGAGGACAAGTCTGATAAAGTGGCTGAACAGCCAAAAAATGCGGTAGACCTAGTTCAAGAGGAGAAGGAAGAGGAAGAAGAAAATTTTGGAACAGTGACTGGTGAAGAAGCTCCTGAGGCTGTAGATTTTCCTGCTCACTCAGATAATGAAAATCCAAGACTGAGCCAGGAATCAGAAAAAATAGGTGATCCCAGATCTGAAAATGGTGAGATCCTTAGATCACTGTCTCAAGTGGAACCCATCTCAGTAGATGATGTGGCTGTTGCAAGGCTTACTGCACTCCATGCTTCTGTAGGACCTGTGCAGGACTCTCCAGGAGAAAACCCTGCATCTTGGAACTTGCCCATGCATCATCCATTTTCTTATTCAAATGAGACATTGAATATTGATACCCCTGTGGACTCTCCAATAGGGATCCCTGCATCGTGGAACTCTCACACTCTCAGCTTGATGGAATCTGATGCTCCTCGAATGAGGAAGAAATGGGACGATGCTCCAAAATCAATTCTAGTAGCTAATACGTCCCATCATCATTCTCGGAAGGAAATGACAAAAGGGTTCAAGAGGTTGTTGAAGTTTGGGAGGAAAAGTCAGGGGCCCGAGAGTCTGGTAGATTGGATCTCTGCAGCAACTTCTGAAGGAGATGACAATACTGAAGGTGGCCAAGATCCAGCTAACCGGCCATCAGAAGATCTGAGAAAGTCAAGAATGGGGAACTCACAGGATCACTTGTCCTATTTTGGCTTCAATGATGGCGGGTTGTACAACAAACAAGGTATATCATTTGCTTAAATCAAATCAAATATCAAATTACGCCATGTTTCTTCATTAAATTCCTTCACAAAAGCTTCTGTCAGCTTCGAAACCTGATTTGAAGTGTCTCAAATGAAACCCATCTCTTCCAATTTCCTATGCTGAAAATTCTTGAATTAAAATTAAATACCATCTCCTACACTTTTTTCCCATTCTTGGGACTTGGATCATCAATGATCTTTCCTCCTGGTTGTGGTCAGAACCTGTGGTTTGCTCTCGTAGGCTGGATAAGCTACAGGGTACTTTGAAGGGATTATAAAGATGGTATTGTTGCGTAACCTTTGTAGTTGGATTTTTTATTTTAAAATTTTATCGAATCCTAGCAGAAGGGGATACAACAACAACAACAAAAAGTGGATGAATAGTGTATATGTAAGAATTCCAGGGAGATGAATGGCCCTGATATGAGTGTCTATTTTTTTTTTTTTTTATGGATAACCTTGATATGAATGTTGAGGACCAAACCCAGAACTTGAGTATTTCATATTTGTTACCCTCTACTTGTTAAGTACACTTGAAACTAGATTTGTTTTTCCTCGAGAAATAGATGTTGGAGATGCTTAAGTTTACTCTCAGCTATGCTTCTAAACATTATTTCTAGACCTCATATAAAAAAGAACAGATGTTAAAACTCTTTATTTGACCTGTCTATTTCTTTGGGAAATATCATATTTTGTTTTTTACACATTTATAAACTTACTGCAATACTCTGTAGATACTTACATTCGTATATCATACTATCAATCTATCTATCTATCTATCTATCTACCTATCTACCTATCTATCAATCTGTCTCACTATTCTCTTCTCTGATCTATCTCCCATTGGAAGTTTACATTCTATTCAACGTCCATTGGAACACAAGGCATTTTTATATAGGAAGAAAATGTTCTGTGATGAAAAAGTGTCTGTAGTGTTTATGGTGAATTATAAGCTGACACATGATGTGTTTGGGGTTCAAAAAAATGTCCAGGTGTAAAAAAAGAGAGACCAAATTCAAAAACACATCATGTGTCAATCAATGGCACACTAACATAGGCCTGTGTCAACACAGACAATCATTCTCCTTTTATATATGCACCTGGATTCTCAATTTGATTACAGGGACCTCTTGTTTCTTGCAGTTCAAGGCATACATAGCTCAATCCCTGCACCCCCGGCTGACTTCAAACTGAGGGAGGATCATCTATCAGGAAGCTCTCTAAGAGGTTACTGTTACCTACATCTGCTCTGAATTTTTCTTTTCTATATTTTAAAATGCAGTAGCCAAAGAAACTGACTAAACCTAAAGAGGACTACTTGCTTCCAGCTGGAGAAATGAAGCCATCCCTTGTCTGTGTGACCTACATAGTGGGTTGTCAAAGGAAATCTTCGAACTATAAAATTGACTTGATTGAATGATCTGAACCATCCAATGTATATGGCTTTTTGTGGATTATTTCCTATTTTTTCAAAAACATTTTTCTCTGCAGAAAAAAAATGCAAGGTATTAATTTCTCACGGGAAACTCCTAGATGAAACTCAATTTTCCTAAACCATCGCCGTGTGGCACTGAAGGGGGTGGCTTCATGTCCTATAATTCTACAAGAGTGTTTCTAATGCTTAAGATTAGTAGCTCTTTATACCTTTAGTCCCTGATGCTTTTGTAAATGAGTTGCTAGCTATTAGTCTGAAGCAAGTATATAAAACCCAACATCTC
Source organism: Platanus orientalis (assembly GCA_025762735.1). NCBI lineage: Eukaryota > Viridiplantae > Streptophyta > Magnoliopsida > Proteales > Platanaceae > Platanus > Platanus orientalis. The sequence goes on along the minus strand of JAOXJP010253777.1, from coordinate 8,982 downwards.
TGTAGTTATTTGCAGCAGATCTTTTGAATTGTTATTTCTGTCTTCCCCCAAGATTATTGGATCAACTCCCGTGACAAACATGAGTTTTTCTTCATATTCCAAAACCTGACTATTGAATCTATGGGGCACTAGGCCCAGGATGATTTTAATGATATGATCATGAGCTAAATCCCTGAACTGATATAAAAAAAAAAAAATTTAAAAAGGTTAGTGTCCGGGAAAATGTCAATACATTGGACAGCAAGTATTGTTTGAGTGGTTTGACTTTAACAAATCAATGCTATATTCTTGTTTTGCTGAGCCTTATGTATATTGTAGGATGCAGAAAACTAAAGTTCTTTCACAGAGACAACATTCACATATGTCTGACATGGGTTGATTTATTCTTTGTCTGACATTTACAGCTCCACGGTCATTCTTCTCTCTTTCATCGTTTCGAAGCAAGGGAAGTGAGTCAAAGCCCATCTGACTACCACTATAAGAAGCCCTGAGCTGAAATGTTTGGATCTCAGGGTATAAAGACTCATAGACATGTACTGTCAGTGGTTTGAAATAGAGATTGATGTTATTCATCCATCCATGCTTCTGAGGGAGTATATATTCTACTTTGTATTCTTCTCTTTTATGAACTTGTGAGGTATTCAATTTTTCATTGTGATTTAATTGGTTTCTCCCTCCTGTTAGTAATGTTGAAATCTGTAGTATATGTGCAAAGCAAAAAGTCATCAATTTGGCGTAAAGTTATTCTTATTTATGGGAGTCCAGGGCACTCTTTTTATCCTACTGTAGTATTGTATGCTTATATATCAGAGTTTACAACTTGTCAGAATTCGAAGTGTCTACAGTGATTTGTGATTTGATTGTTTCGCAGCAGGATATAGCCTTTAAAGGTGGGACTCTCTTCTTTTTGCTTGGGCACTGGAAATGGTAAACAGACATGGTTGCAGTGTTGGACAACGTTTTTTTGTTCTTTTCCTTGCTTTGGTGTAGTATTATTGGTCGAGCATCATCATTCAATTTTTGTCTAGATGAATTGTAACTTGCCACTGCCACACTGAAATTATTGCAACGATCTCCTGTTCACTTCAGTACATTGTATGGAAAGCAAGAAATGCTAATACTATTAGCAGGAGCTCATTGTGCATGACATGTCCAGGTATGTGTTTTGGTAGACTGTTTGGCATATTTGACAAATCTCCTCAGGAAAATGATCAGAGAGCACATGATTGCATGGGAATTGTGCTGCTGACTGTCATATGAAATCCACATAACAGACATGCCCAGGTATTGACATGGAATCCTTGGGCTTGGCAACAGGTCCACACATGCTTCCTGGATCCCAAGTTCCCTACAGAAAATTTGAAGGCCTTAATTATTGGTACACCTGTGAATTGTGTGCTGTTGATATGCTAACTGCACCAATTCGTGGATCTGGTCTCTTGTGGATTAAGCATGAACGTAAATGGATGTGCTGTTCAGAAAACCTTCACCTTTGCAAGATGAAGGTCTCCATGACTGGGTGCACCCCTGGTTGCATTTCCTGTGGACCAATGTACCGAACATCAGTTGCATACTTTTGGGAGGAAGGTAACAAAGTTACTTGGAAAGGAATTTGTATTAACCCGTAACTAGAATGTAAATAGCTGATAGCCTCAACAGTAATCTAACTCGTCAAATTGATACTACATGTTTGCCATTGCCTTCAATAATTAAGTGTTTGGGGAAACCTCATTGTCAAGGATGGCTGAAGGTTACTGTTGATGCAGTCACACCAACTAAGATGGCAAGCTTCAGGACATCTCCTTGTTGTAAGATGTACCTCTCTTACACTATTGCTGAAGAGACTGCAGATTTATTTTTACACTTCTACTTAAAGCGGGGTTCTATCTCACTATTCGGAGCTTGTGTCTCGGTTTTTTTTTTACCCGATACAAAGAGCTTGTGTCTGGTATGTTCCTTGGAAATGTAGTTATGATGCACACCATTCTCTCTTAAATAGGCGGTGTGGCCCGGGGGCTCTCTTGTCCAACCTCCCTTGACCCGATCAGACCCTTCAAATTGCAGTCTCAATAGGAGCAAAGAAGATTTTCCTTGGAACGGGATTCCAAAATGTTCCTCTTGTTTTTGTAGGATGATCTTTCAAATTGTGATGTGGATGTTAGATCTGTTGTCTTAAACTGTCTGAATATGTTTCGTCTTTTTTGAGGCCATTTCTATAACCCATGTTTATAGAAGTGGCAATTTTGTCGTTCATGTCTTATCACGTGAGGGTGTTAAGGGCCTATATGCCCATACTTGGTTAACTTGTCCCCTGTGTGGCTTCACATGGTGCTTCAGAAAGACATCTCTGCTCTTTCTGGTCAGGTTTCCTTTGTCTCTCAATTCTAGTCTTCTGTTTTATCAAAAATAAAAATAAAAAATGAAGAGATCGAAAACAGATTTTAAAATCAAGCTGGGGGCATTAATGAGGGCAGATTGCCTGACAGTCGTAATCCCTTGCGTGGTAGTTTTTACTCCGTCTTTTTGATCTCTGTTTTTTTTTTTTTTTTTTTTTTTTTTATTGTTGGAAGCAAATTAAAGGAGATTAATTTTGTGAATTATATTATTAATTAATATTAACTTTTTAAATAAAATTGACAAATTTAAAATGAGGATCAGAGCATTGGATAATGACCTTAAGTACTCAAAATGGATGATTTTGGGTGCCTCTTTAAATGGCTAATCCAATTATGGGGACATATTTAAAACAACAAAGATTGGTTTATGTGGAGAGGATCCTCTATGTAAAACCTATTTTGATGTATGATTTTACAATGTTTTCAAACCTTCTCTATGATCATCTCCTTTTGGATAGTGTTTGATTGTTACTCAGAAGTAAATACTATGACAGGTGATAGTTTGCTATGTGCTTTTTCCCCGATAATTGGATCAAGCATTTAACCGTACTGTATGAACAAAAAAGCCACGAAAAAAAAAACCAAAAAAGCCCATATTTTCTTGTTCATACAGTAAGCTTAAGCAACTTTGGCTGATCAGATCTCATGCCTTTTATAATCTTTTAAAACCACCAATATAGGAAGTGTTTAGAATAAAGAAAATTACCACCAGATTGTTGACTTCGAGCCCCCGAAAAACAAACAAACACACACACACACACACACACACAATCAGCATTCACATCATTGTATGACATTTCACTTTTTGTCATTTTACATTATGAGGGTATTTTTCACGTTTGCGTTGTCTTCTACGTTTAAATGGTTTGAGTGGGTTTTTAAAATTGGTTCTCAACCAGATGCCAACCATTCTCCTTTATCTAGGCTTGGGACCAATAATGTCTGAAGATACAATATTAACGGAGTTGGGATAAGGCTGTTTGTTGTTGTTGCACTGTCCTCTACGAGTCTGCCTCAGCCTCCTTGGTACTGGCATAATATCTTTCCTGTGAGACTGGAGATGATTTGAACTCGGGCCAAGTTTGAATGATCTCCATTTTACATGGAGAGAAATCCCACTAGTCCATATCAATATGCGACATGACAATTGATAAGAGTATTTTAGTAAATACACATTGTACTCATCCTCTATGTATTTGTTAAAATGTCCTCTTGTACCCCCAATATTAACCAATATAGTCATTGCCGATCATTGTGTTGTGTGTTGATTGGAACCAGCAGGATTTATCTCCATCTAAACTAGAGATTATTCAAACTCCATGCAACCAAGTAAAAATAGAAGAGTTGGAAACACTTTTTTTTTTTCCTTTTTTCAGGTTAAAGGTAGAAAATGCATTAGATAAAAAAGCAATTCTTGACGCGGGATTTGAAGTAGTTTATTTTCAAGATTTTGGTTTGTTTTAATTATTTTAGGTTTAATATTTTATTTTATTTTTTTGGTAAAAATTGTTAATTTTGGTTTTTTTGTCAATTTTGGGAGTTTATTTTTTTTTTAAGTTTTTTAGGTTTTATTTAGTTTTTAGGAAAGTGAAAATTCAATTCACATAATTTTTCTTTGGGTCTTGTTTTAATAGGTTTAATCGTATCTATTTTACATGATTTTGGTGTCATTTGAAAGGTTACTAAGTTACTTTTTCAACGAGTCTAAAATTTTGTGATTTTAAAGTGATTTGAGAAAATTATGATCAAAATAGTACCAAGGTATTAGAATATGATGGGATTGATATTGTTTGTCATTAGAGTTTTATTTTTATTAGGGTTTCTAGTTTGTTTATAAATATGGAAGACATTGAGTGATGTAACAAAAAATATATATAAATTTTATTTTATGAAAATTATTCTTTGCTTTGGTAGATTCCAAGGTTTTATTTCAAGGTGGATTCCTTAAACCCCTATCTCGATTCAATGTTGTTTGAATTGAGGCTTGATTCAACGGTGATTGAATCAATTCTACACACTTTCCGTCTGTGTTAAGTGATCTTAGAGCGAAAGTTTTTTCATGGTTCAATGACCAACAATAGGTTAGGAGACAATAATCTACCAAGCGGTACTCTAAAGAATTCTACGGCAATGATATTCAAAGTTTTTCAATGGAAAATAGGGGATTTAATGCTTCATATTAAAAATTAGTTTTTTTTTTTTTTCATTCTTCTAGTAAGGCATTCAAATTTCTTATTAATGATAGATACAAGGAAAATTAGATTTCAACAAGTTTAGGTGAATAAATTTTACAAGATGAAGAAAACTATGAAATTTATGAATTTGTTGAAGAATCTTTCCTTGTTCAATTCAAGTAAGGAATAATATTTTGATATTGTTGAATGCAAAGTCCTTTCATTAAAAGGAGATAAAGTATTGTTAAGAAAGTAATAGATCAATCAAAAGAAGGCTAATTATGATGAAGAGAAATATATCTTGAAGATTTTTTGTAATGACCCGTATCCGAATTCGGATTGTTACTATCTGAATTCATAAGCCACTCACTATAAATTTTTTATTTTTGCATTATACCTTAACCTATAGGATCATATAGATTTAAATCTTAAATCTTAGCATATCATAAAAAACAGAATAAGAATAATTTATCCCTAACATCACAATTTTAAAGGTGTGGTAAAAATAAACCATTAACTTATATCATCTATAAAACTAACCTCCTATCATCTTAAATAAAATATAGAATTGCAAATTTTAAAGTCTAGACTTTAACATAATACAATCCATAATAAAGTTTAATACAAAATAAAAGTCTAAAATGAACTTAAATAACTAAACAGACAGTACAACAAAATTAGTTTTTAACAACATACCTTTAGGCAGCATTTTTGTAAATACGTTGCATAAAATGAATAATATATAGTGTTTTCTATAGAAAACGTTGTGAAAAGGGAATAAATAAATATACAACCTTTATAAAACACTTTACAAATTTAAATATAAATGTTGTCTATGATTTGTAATAGGCAATGTTTTTATATTTTTAAAACGTTATAGTAGTGTTGCGATATTTTTTGCCGTGTTACCCTTTTTTTTCCTTTATATCTTCTTGCGAAAAGCACCCTATCTCTCATCTCTGTAAATTATTTTGCTTGACTTTAGGACTTTTTTTCCTCTGGAGAAATCCCATCCTCCTGAGTGTAACCCATCACCATCTCCAACTATTCGAGCTTCTGAGCCACCTCCTCCATGTCCAACAACTTTACCTTGTAACCCAAAACCGCTAAAAGCTCATCCATTCTGGTATCCTGTCGCTGTGCTTCATCCCACGTCTTGCTCTTCCCCGTCTTCGGCCTAACCCCTGTTATCGCCGCACCGCCATTGAATAAGCTCCACCACCATCACTACTACTCTCTTGATGCTCCCTCTTCATCTTTTCTTCTTCTTCTATAAATTATTCTGCTCGGATTTAGGGTTTTTGACGTTTTGGGAAGAGGTATAAATGCTTTGGAAAGCACGTCGTCCTCATTTTCTTTCCTCTATTTGCCTTTTTTTTTTTTTAGATTTTTTTGATCCAAAATTTTAAACGTTCTTCCTTCTTTTCTTCTTCTTAGTTTTTTTTATCTGATTTTTCCTCCCCCTCTCACTTTACTCTCCTCTTCTTTTTTTTTTTGGATTTTTTCAGTCCAGATTTTTAGACGTTTTCCTCTTTTTTGGTTAAGATGTTTTCCTTATTTCATGTTTTTCTTTTTATAATGTTTAATTTCATAGGATTTATGAATTTGCTAGAAACAAAACCCCAAATGTTATCAAGCAAACAGATTTCGTTTAAATTAGGTTATGTGTGTTTTTAAGATTTTTAATGTTTCTGTTTTCTTTTCCATTCTTTCTTTTTAAAAATTTTTTAAAAGAGAAATTACTGTTTTTTCATGTTCTTGTGGATATTTCTGGGTATATTGAAGTTGGGCTGTAATGTTTCTCTCTCTCTTTGTTAATGACTTTGTGTGAGTGCTTGTTACAGTTTCATGGATGTTTCTATTTTGTTTTCTTCTATTTTTTGTGTTTTTATTTATTCAATTTTAGTTTTGCATTATATGGTGATTTTTTTCCAAAAAAAGGTATTAAAAAAAGAGAAACCAATACCTTTCACCCAAATAAAATAAAAAATTACAGAAACCAAAAATTATTTTGGGATTTGCATGGTTGGTTTACTATGAAAGTAAGCTCTGTAAATTGGGTACATGTTATTTGTATTTAGTGTAGAATTAAAGTCATGGTTCATATTGAGGTTAGAAATTTCAACTAGCATTTCTAATTTGCAAATTGCTCTAGATTTTTTCGATAAACCCTAGCTCATATTCATGAAAATATATATTTTATGTTGTGACAGTTTACCTTCTCCTTTAGCCTATAAATAGTAGAAATTTCTTTAATCAAGAATTTATTGTATCATTAATTAATATACTGTTGGTCGACTGATTCTAGTGTTTCCATTGATTACTTAATAATTTGATGTAAAAATTTGTTAGTTCTATGTAGCCCAACCGCCACACAGTGATGTGATTAAGTTCACTAGGCTGTCAAATTTAATGGTATTTGAATCGGGGTTTGTGGGAGTGGGTTAGAATATATAAGCCTTATTGTCATACTGAAATGGTTTTAATTTTGAATTTTAGGATGTATGCAAAGAAACAATAAACACCAGGTTCATACACCATATGTGGTTCAGGTCTTACAAACAAACCCTGCAGCTCTGTCTCTCTCTCAAACATTTCAAGAGAGCACGTAAAAGGTCTCTGCATGGAGTTTTCATTAAAGAGCTTCTATTCCATAGTTTACTTATGCATATGGCATCACTTTTTGTTGCATAGAGCATAAAGAGCAAATTTAGTTGTTTGTGTTGATTCTATTGTAGCAACATTTTATATTTGTACATGGTGTGGATGACTACCTTTGACAGAGACCAAATCTTGAGAAAGCTCAAGATGACTTGCTTGAGCTTTCTTTATAGCTGTCAGTATAATCTACAAGTTCGGCTCACCATTTTGATTGTTCGAGAGTTTATGTTGTAAATAATAGAGTATAGCGAGTGACTGAATTGGTTATAATTCTAGTCTGATCCTTTGTCAAATTCATAGATTCTAGAATGTAGTTTCACACATGCATTTTAGATTTGAGCTGGCAAAAGGCAAAGGTAGTGTTGCAATTCACTTCCCCCATTATTTTGAGAACATGTTCATGGCTTGTGAAGAGTACTACAGCTTCAAAAACTATGGTCTGAATTTCTGAACCCAACTCCATTTGAGATAAAGAAATTAAATTATTAACTGACAATTTATAGGCTCTTGTTTTGTTCTAAATAGCATCTCTTCTGAAGTCTGAATGAATTTAAAGCCACCAAGTTGAATTTCTTGTGTATGTTTAGGTTCTCTTTCAAAGTCTTTACTATTTGTCTACTAAATTCTGATCTTGTTTGTTTGCAGGTGTTTCTATCCACACACACACACCATTGAGAAAAAAAGAGAGGATTCTGATCTTGGTTGTTTGTGGGTGTTTATGGACACCGCTACAAGTTGTGAAGGGTTGAAACAATTTTGACCCTTGAATTAATGAGAATGAAGGACAGAACAGTTCTTGTATTAGAAATATCTCAAACTTTTAGTACTGATATATTCATTTGCTTCACTTGCTTCTGAGATTAGAAATCTACAGTAATTAACAAAAGGAAGAGAAAAGTAAAAAAAGAAAAGGAGCGAGGGAAGCATGTTTGTTTCTTAAAGACACATCTATCCTATGTGAATAGGCATATGTACAAATTACCCACAATATCTAAAAGCACCTAACAATACTCTTATTTAAGTTGGTGCATAGATATTTGTCATGCTTGGCTTGCTCTAGATTTTTTTTAAGGGAGCTTTATTGACTTATTCAAGATATTTGGTAATTGATCTTATGTCTTAACAAAAGATGTACAAATCTATTTAGTTTTCAACTCCTTTATAGAACTTTATTATGTTTAGTTTACCATGTTGGATAAGACTGAAAAATGCTTATGGCACAGGATCTTCTATAGTATATCCAAATTCTAGTATCAACATGTTCTGTATTTGATCTAGCGAATACAGAACATAAGTTGAAGTAGGTCTATAGTCACTAGTTGAACTTGTCCAATCAATACCTGTAAATGCTTCTATCTTTATATGTGCAAGCTTAGAGAAGAATAGCCCTCTTCCAAGTGATGACTTTATAAATGTCGATAAAGACCATTCTATAAATTTCTGCCTTTAGGTCTATGGTAAGTGAATGGCGGGTATTACAAGGTTTCCCATAAACATAAATTTGTTTTATTAGGTCAAGTTATTGGTGATCCTATAAAAGGATTCTATAAGAAACTTTTAGATGAGTTGTATTAGGTAATAGCATAAAATGGCTGATAACACTTACAACGTATGGTTTGTTGGTGTTGCTTTATATGACTATACCCAGGCTGATAACACTTTATATGACTATACCCAGGCACAACTGATGGGTATAGTCATATAAAGTTTGAAGTTGGGATTGATAATGGTGGTTCTCAATCAGAGGGTTT
>JAOXJP010253767.1:0-21708 GCA_025762735.1 Platanus orientalis | reverse complement strand
CTCAAACATTAGTCGACCAACTCAAACATTAGTCAACCAATTCAAAAAATGTGTGGGACCCGTTTGAAAGAATATCTTCACTCCAAGCTTAAATTGAAAAAATGTTGAAAAAAAGGTTTTGAGTCACTTTCGGTATTTGGACTATAACTTTTGATTCACAAATCAGATTTTGGCAATATTAGATGCGTTGGAAAAAAAGATTCAAAGATTGATAATTTTATGTTTTATGAAGATTTCTAGATTCAGATGATTTGAGGGTAAAAAATAGAAAGCAAATTCAAGAAAATTTGGGAGGACGGAAATTTAGAAAGCTTGTGGATCTTTTGTCTAAGAAACTCTCTCAACTTTTTCTCTATCAGATGAAATCATCACTTCTCCTCTCTTCTCTTATATATATATTTTTAGGTTTTATTCATTTTTCCATGGCTCTTGTTGTGAAAATGATGGACTAAAGTCTTGACTAAGATTAGAGGTGAAGTTTGATAATTTATGATATTATTTTGGTATAACAATTAAGGTTTAATATGATAGTTATTTTAATTAAATGGTTTAATTTGTTTTGATTATTGTTTCAAGTCTGTAATTTTTTTTATTCATTGTGATTTTGGAATACATTAAATGCTTAGAAAATCCTTGTGATTTGTTAACAAGTGCATAGTTGTTTTCAATATTCAATTATGTAATTATTTTCTTATATGAGTTATTATTGTTTTAACGGTGTGATCTTCTAGTTAGATAGAATCTTCATTCGATTCTAACATGATATGTTGATCTAAAATAAATTATAAATTATTAAATAGATTTTTGAAACCGTAGTTCTTTATATTATTGTTTATTTTATCATCTTACTTTTGTTCTATACTATGATATGGAAACCTTGAATCAAATCCTTTTTTTTCTTATTTCGTAATCTTTGTTTTTGTTACATTAGTAAATCATTGTTGTCATGACCCGAATCAGTGGGTCATCGTTCGTGCCCGAACCGGATCCGTGACATGGATGACATATCCCGAATCCACATCTCGTAGTGAAGAGATCTGTTTTTAAAGTGTGACACGTGTTCCTCTTGTCACATCTCATGTAAATTTAATACTTTTTCTTTTTGTCCATTTAAATTCATTTATTCATTTAACAATCATAGTAAAATAATACTAATATCATTGAATCAAACTAATTGTAGTAAAATAAACAGAACCATGTCTAATTTAAACAAAAGTGAGTATATATTCATATCCAACAAAAGGCTTTTACAAGCCAATAATACAATCATCAACTGAAATAAATGTAACATGTCTCAAGTTTGATGTCAAACTGAAATGTAAATTAAAAAGAAGACCATTGGACCCAAATACCCACTCAAAATCTTCATATCATTGCATCCAACGGCTCCTAGAGATCCCTATCTTCTACATCTCCATTTGTAAGGGGATGTCAATTGGGATAAGCATGACGGACTCTACAAAAGGGTACACTATTTATGTCACACAAAGGAGACCAATGATATTTACAATAGCAAATAAGGCTAATCAAGATAGAGTAAGGAATCAAAGTAGATATGTGAGTGCATCAAATGTACTAAATATAAATCCCTATTATGATTTAAGTATGCACATGCCACAAGATAACCATAAGAGTGTCCAAAATGAACCAAACCGAATCATGCATATGCTACATGTTATATACCACATGTCAACCCATAAGGGTCTCCATCAAATATTGAAACCATATGTAAATAAATCATGAAAAGTTTCTGATAAATCCAAAACATATAACTCATGTAAGAGTCTGACAAAACATATCACACAACCCACAAAAGGGTCTCTAATATATCATATTATATAAGCATATATTGGGCCACTAAGGCTGTCTTCACCTATTAATGTGACCCAGTGATTGGGTATCTGATGACACCATTTATAAATCTCAATGACTTAGTATGCATTTATTGGACCACTAGGGTCTTCTTCACCTATTAATGTGTCCCGGTAATTGGGTACCTAATGGCATCATTTATAAAGCTCAGTGACTAGGCATGCATATATTAGACCACTAAGATCGTCTTCACCTATTAATGTGACTTGGTGATTGGATACCTGATGACACCATTTATAAAGCCTGATGACTAGGCATACTAATGATCACTAGGGTTAACCCACAAAGGGGTCTTCGGACCCAAGAAGGAAAACCCATATAAGGGGTCTACGGGGCTATGTTTAACCAACCCATATAAGGGTCTCTAGGGTCATAAAGACCATCTATATAAAGATACAAGGACCAACCCACTTAGGGATCTTCAGGCCCAAAGGGCATGTTCCTGTATAGGGGTATCATATTAAATCCTTACATCCAAAACCAAATGTCAAGACCATGCTTATGTAAAGTAGTCACTACATAAGTATGTCATTTAAAATATCCACATGTCTTATCTCATGAAGAGTCCAAATGAATGAAGAAGTAACCCACATGTAAGGGATCAAATGCCCAAATGCAAGTGAAGATGCTTGACCGAATTCTAAGGACATATAGGATGATCATGAATGTAAAATTGTTTTATGTCAATTACGATCAATGTTAAAAACAAAGTATCTCAAGTTCTTTAAAAACACATGTAGAAGTTCACATAAAATGCCTTATAAAAATACCAAAGTAAACCATGTCAAAAACAACATGTTTATGTCACCAAAAGCTACCAATGCATGTAAAGCCTAATGTAGGACATCAAATTCTAAGATTTTAACATGAGAATCAATAAAAATAACACAAATCAACATAGATTAGCTTAAAACAAGGGAATCCACCAAAGTGAGTAATAAGCTTATGCAAAGAGTCTAAAGGCATCCAAGAGACATATAAATCATGGCGAACTAATTACATGACAATTCAACAAATAAGTAGAGAGCAAGAAATTAGGAATTCCAAAGGAAAATCAAAGTAGTAATCAAAGATACACCACATAGAACTTCTAAACCAAGTTACATGAATCCATATATACATATATTTGAAAGATCATTTCTACTTCCCCTTTCTTCTTCTCTTTTACATAATTGCAATTCTATTTTATGAAACATGGCTTAAAGATAATCAGAGGTGGGCTGTGTTAAACAACTATAATTAACAAGTTCATCAAACTTGGAGTTTTAGTCCCCACTCATAAAAATATTAAACTAACACCTACAATGGCTAGATAATTTGTCCAACGAATTTTGCCTCATAAAAAGGCTCGAAATTTGGTGTTACAAATTTTTGGCATGCCTGGTGAGACTAAACTTTCCTCTTATCTCTCTTTAAGCTCCTTGTATTAATAGCTGTCTCATGCTTTAATAGATACCCTAATGGAGTTACAACTGTGGAAACCTCTGCTAGTTCACCACAGGCCTCAAAGAAAACGTGGATTGAGGTCTTGATCTCCCACCATCATCCACTCATTTGGTTGAGGTTTTGGTCTCCCAAAATCCACCTGTGGTCGAGGCTTTGGTCTCCCACTAGAAGGTTGATGCTTCGGTCTTCCTTACTTTACCAGGGGTCGAAGCATTAGTCTCCCCTAGGGCTGTGACAACACTACCCATCTCAGCCAAAAAGGACAAGTTTAATGCTAAATTTATGGGATATGCCCCCCAAATCATTTCAAGGAAACAATAGACCAAAATCTGAATCAAACATATAGTCGAAAGCCATTGAAGCATTTGGAAAAAGATATAATGTTGTCTTGGGCAAGGGCCTAGAATTTCATTTGCCACAACATAAGTGCATGAATAAACTTGCAAATTCACATTCGCTAGAGTGGGGGCCTACGGATGACATATACATTTCTCATTTGTGTAGGAGTACTACAGCAAAGAAAAGGGGAAAGGCCCGAATGTACAGGGCTGAGATTAGTTGCACTCGCCCAGGGGAAGTCTCAACCAGTGGCTCTGCACCTCTTATGCACCGATTAGTGCAAGAACCCGTGGCAAATGATGATGAAATTTCATATTTGTGCACAAGTTTGTGCTCCAAAAAATGGCAACACCAGCGCGATGAGGTCGTGGCAAATGAAGATGAAATTTCACATTTGCGCACAATTCCCTGCTCCCAGAAGTGATTATATTTGCACAACATAGTGGTGGCGAATGAACAAGTGAATTCTCATTCACGCACACATGTGGGCCTGAGGTAAAAACTCCATTCGTCATCTGAGAACCAGGGTTTGACTACAGTCCATATTACTCTCACTAAAGTTTCCACAATGCTCAAGGACCATATAAAGCAACAGGTTATCAATTAGGTTGGAATATTTAGACCATCTGGTCATGAAGAAAACTTGCAACGCAAGAGGAAGGGACTTAAGGAGAGGATCCCTAAAACCCGTGCTTCATAAATGACCAATCACAAGGCAACATAGCCACTCACACCCCTTCTATGAAGCATAACTGGCAAAACAATGAAGCAAGGGTAGAGTTCAGAAATTAAATGCTCTTAACTCAATTTGATCTCCCCAAGGGTAATGAAGAAAGTAAACCGCACAAAAGGAGGACTTTGTTTAAGCACAAAGCCAAGGCACACCAACTCTTTTATGAGCAACTAGAAATGGGAGGTATGCAAATCAATGCAATGCTACCATGAGCACATCCACAAAGGGGTAACCCCCCTTACCTTCCAATCACAAAGATGATCTAGGTCATGCACCCCATGTCAACAAAGGTAAGAGATTTGAACCCGTTCGCAAATCTAGGGTGGGAGTAATGTTTGCTGGGGTAAAGAAAGACGTTTCTGTTGACACCTTCAGCCCTTCTGAGCGATGACCGCGAGCCTTTAACTCCGCTGGTATGATGAATAGAAGTCAGGCCTGCCAACTACTGGAAGGGGTCTTGTAGCTTCTCTCGTTATGTTTTATGATGAAGACAGCCCATACTCTACACATAGGGTCACTGCAATGGTCAATGCCACTTCTACTTCACAAGAAACTGAGGCTACAATAGTAGGGCCAGGAGGAAGCCAGGATTTGCCTACTGACCCCATGGAAAATATAGAAAAGGTAGACCTTAGGGATAACCATTCTAGTTCCGAAGGGGAACACACTACAACTGCAGAATGGAGAGCACATATAAAGAACTGAGACCATCATCTAGCCACCCAAGAAGCCGCCACAACAAAACCAAAAGCCATGATCGAATAATTCACACTTAAAAGATAAGGTGCGATCCTGCCAATTCATAACCTTACTGTAGTAAAATCAGCTAGGATAGCTTCTCCTAGCCAAGCACAAGGAGGATACACCCATTATACACTAGAGTATGCCTTTGCTATTTTACCCAGTGCTGCTCCCGTTGTAAGTGTTGGGCCCAATGTATCCCCTCCACAAAGACTGCCTATATAGGGTTTCCACAAGGACCACAACTACAAGGTCCTCACCAGGTCCCTCATCATCAATAAGAGCCTCTTTTGTATAGATCAACACCTCCCTGGACATATGGTTATAATTGTTACAATACCTATACACAACCTTCTTTTTATGCCACAGGGACCATATGCACATCAGGCTCCACCCATGATGGACACTAACTACATGCGGGCCATAATGACTAAAATGCTTAATGAATATAAAGAGCAAGAAACCATGAGCACATACATTACTGGAAAACCATATCCTTCGGATGTGGATGCGACACCTTTTCTGCCAAAGTTTGTCCAACCTCATTTCAACGCATTTAATGGGACAACATGCCCAAAGCAACATATTGCTCATTTTGAGTCTCGGTGTGGCGCTATCGCTCAACAAGGTGACTTGTTATTAAAATTGTTTGTATAATCTCTAAATGGGATAGCCTTCACATGGTACTCAAATTTGAAGCCTAACTTCATCTCGGACTGGGATTCAATGAAACAAGCATTCGTACAACAATTCCATGGCACATACAGGCTTGTGAAGTTGTATGAATTGACTAATGAAAGACAACGAGATAATGAGTTGGTCGTGGATTTCATCAACAGATGAAAAAATATGTCTTATGCTTGTGAGAACACACCTTTAATTAAGACGCTCCTCAAAATGTGTCTGCAGAACATAGTCTTTGAGCTTTCTCTCCATCTTACAGCCTAAAAGTATTCTGGGTTTGATGATTTGATATTTAAGGCGTCTGCTTTAAAAAGAAGGCTGCTCGACCACAAATGTAAAAAAAGAGGAAAAACAACGGTTAACAAGATGAAATTAGCCATGGTTGGTGTTAGGTCACTCACTAAGTTGAAGGTCAAACATACTACAGAGGCAACCAAGCCGGTGGAGCAAGAAGCTCCTCCCAGAAGGCTAAGTATGAAAAAGTGTTAAGAGAAAGATTATACATTCCATACAGATGACTTGGGGAGCCTTTTCAAACAAACAGTGGAGTTGCAGGATATAATATTTCCTGTGTCAAAAAGACTGACAGAGGCTAATAAAGTCAATGACCTAAAGTATTGTAAGTGTCATCGCATCCTAGGGCATACCTTGCAAGACTGCTTTGTGTTTAAGGACAAGCTTCAAGAACTGATTGATAAGAACACCATGGAATTAGACATAGATATGAGATCTACAACCACCAATGCCATCTTCATTGATAAAGATATGGTTGACTCTGTTGACATCCAAAACAATGGGAACGATGGCGATAATGGGGGCAAAATAATACGGAAGAGAAGACTCTAGGCGATATCATAGAACAAGGAGAAGTTTCCCAGAATTGTGGACTCTATACCACCACTCATGGGGGATTACTTACCAGAACTACCTCTTCAGGCATCGGCTATATTAGAGGAGCTCATGCCTGAAGATCCACCTTAATCCTCAATAGCTTCTTGCAATATGATGTCAGTTGTATGTGACGGTAATCCCCGCTCATGAGGAGAACCACATTGGACACCAATGCCACAAGGATCAACAATGGTGATCGATTGGTCGCAGAATACCATAACATACCATGATCACTCTAAAAGGGTAACTCTTCCAATGGAGATCTATACCTATAACGTTAGGGGTATCTCCATTGCACTAATAGGTACTATACAAGACCCTCTGTTACGGTCCACTAGGATTACCTATCTGCCAATGACACCCTGAAAGCTCACGTACTTTTGAAATGTACTAGCCAAGTTCAGGAGATGAACTTTTCCCTGTCACCGTGTAGTCTATTTCTAGGCTTTTTCACCTGGTTTCGAGGTCCCATTGTTCACTACCTTCTCAAATGAAAATTATCAATGTCCATGGCGTCATTTGTTCAAGCTCATGATATCATGTAGAGAGGTAATGCACAATGACAATTTGCTACTGCAATTGTTCCCATTCTCCTTAGACGGTCCACCATTGGATTGGTACATGGGCCTAGCACCGTAAAGTATACCTTCTTGGGGCCATTTGATCGAAATGTCCATCCATGAATTCATGAGATTGGGCAAGGAACCCTATGATCCTTGGAATACAGATCCACTGAGACAACCTCCTCAACAATAAACATATGAGGAATTTGATTGTGCTCCTGATCAAATCATTGCCTAATTGCTGGATTCATGATGGTTTGACTAAACAAGACAACCTATTAGACATGATGTCTAGCTTACCGAGTTCCTTGAAGACTATCAGCTTCCTTCGCTCACACTATATACAGGAAGTGGGGATCCCCATTTTCACACCAATCATTTTCTACAAGAAACAGGCCAGCCAGCCAGCCACTACCCATGATCTATTGGTATAACTTTTTCTGGTGTCTTTAGACTCACATGCTTTTGATTAGTACTTGAAACTACTATCATGTTATATTTCTTTATGGCCAATGCTCATCGATCATTTTTATCTCCGACAAAAGGCGTATCAACATGATCTTCAATACATACAAAGCGTGGTGCAATTCTTACCTCAAGACCAATGGGACATTGATATGAATGCTAGTGTCATCTTGACTTCAGCTGATGAGGATGATGATGTCCCAAACCTATGGAAGACCTGGCATCATGATTTAGACCTTTAAGAAATGCCTCCATTGGTCACCAACTCAAACGACCCTAGTGATGATGAGTCTAGCTTCGCTTCTACTTCTCAAGACCTTTCTGAGAACGAAATGTCCGTTAACCCGCAAATAGGGGCTTGCAACGTTACCAAATTCAAGATCACTATCCTGATGGAGGGGCTCCAGCCATATCCTTGGCATGTCAATTAGGTAAAGTTACGGTCTAGAAAGCAGATCCCGCCGTGAAGTCCCACAACCAATCAACAAGCTGATGCGATGAAAAAGATGACTATGGAAGTTGAGCACAGCAAAGCCATCAAAAAGACAAATAACCCCATTTTGTATGATATAATGGCGCACCTTAAGAAGATCCTGTCATTACTGACTATTTATGATGCCCTCCGCATGTCACCAGTGCTCAGGGCGTCCATGATCCATGTTTCAATTCACCTAGATGAGTTTGCCACAAATGATGAGATTGTTAGGGCTTCTTGGCAAACTGTGACACAAGAAGGATTGTGCATGCCCATAGTCACCTTTGAAGATACTGATCGATATTCCAACAATCTTAGTCATAACCGACCCTTATTCATCATAGGTTCTATTGACAATCAGCCTGTGTCCAGAGTTATGATCGATGGTTGGTCAACAATCAACATACTTTTAGCCAAAACACTAGACTATCTGGGAGTAGATCTATCTCAACTTCAGCCCAGTACACTTATCATCAAAGGGTTCAATCAAAATGAGCAGCGTCCTCTCGGTTCCATTATGCTAAGGACAAAGTTTGGCCATATTGAGGATTGGACACCCTTCTATGTGATCGATACTGATACTGCTTACAATGCTTTCATAGGCCGGCCTTGGATGCACAAGTACCAAGTGGTCCCATCAACATATCATCAATGCATCAAGTAGCCCTGGCAAGATATTTAGGGCACCATAGTAGCTTATAACAATCCCTTTCAAATGGCAGAAGCTTATTTTGCCGATGCTACATATAACCAAAAGCCTGACCCCCTAAGGACTTCAGTAAGAAACAATGAAGGTGAGACTATGCCTAGGAAGCTGAAGGTAAAGCATGGTGTCAAGACTACTAAGGACAAACCTCTATTACTACTCGAGTCAATTACATAGGATTTTATCCTTCCTCTTGCACATTTGTCAGGAATACGTGTTGATGTTTACTGAACACCCTCCATCTTTTTTCTTGGAGGCCCTGCTCAGCCTCCCAGCCATTCAAGACCTACCTCGGAGTGAGAACTTTTTCCATACACGAAATTGACTTCTTAGTTACTCCAGAACTCTAGCTTCGATCAACAGGGGAAATGGAATAACTCTTATAAGGGCAAAGAAGTTCTAACCCAACAATTTGAGCAGTTAGTTCTTCATTCTAAGAATAAATACGACACACAAGGGTTGGGCATGAAGCCCACAAAGTTAAAAGTATCTTCACTTGAAATAACGGCATGTGGGATTGACATATTCGAAGATGCTCCTTCGAGTGCCTATTTACAGAAACACAATAGCCGCCCTCCAAAGATTTTATCATGGGATTGGTAATGCATGCCCCTTCAGAACTTGAAGATGGAGGTCAAGTGACTATAGATGATTTAATTAAGGTAAAATTGGGAATGGAGGACGACTTCAGCCCTACCTTCATTAGTGCACGTCTCTTCCTAGAAGAGCAAATACAATATCTAGAATTCCTGTGGCAAAATTGGGACGTGTTCACCTAGAATTACTCTGAAATGCCAAGATTGGACCCCCAATGTGGTTGTCCATCGACTCGCCATCGACCTAGCCCATCGACCAATTAAACAACATCCCCGTAAAGTCAGACACGACATCACTGACAAAATAGAGGGAGAAATGGAAAAGTTGTTTAAAGTCAGGTTCATCCGTGAGGTCCGATATCCAAAATGGCTTGCTAACATCGTGCCTGTACAGAAAAAGAACGGTCAAATTAGGGTGTGCATTGATTACATGGACCTTAATAGCCATGCCTGAAAGAAGACTTCTCTTTGCCACTCACAGAGTTACTGGTAGATGCCAACACGGGGTACGAAGCTCTCTCTTTTATGGATGGCTATTCAAGATATAATAAGATACAAATAGCCCTAGAAGATGAAGAAGCCACCTCTTTTCGTACACTAATTGGAATATTTTGTTATAAAGTCATGCCCTTCAGTCTAAGGAATATTAGCACTATCTATCAGAGGGTGATGACCTACATATTCAAGGACTTGTTACATGATATTGTCAAATGCTATGTTAATGATTTGATAGTAAAAATAAAGCTTAGGCAACACCACATTGTTGATCTCGACCGAGTCTTTCAACGACTTAGTTGTTATAATTTGAAAATGAATCCTCTCAAATGTGCTTTCGGTGTATCATCAGGACGATTTCTTGGATTTATCATTCGACATAGGGGAATCAAGATAGATCCTAAGAAAATTATAGCTATAATTGAAATGTCGACACCAAGGAACATTTCTAAACTTAAGAAGCTACAGGGGAAGCTTGTATATATTTGAAGATTCATTTCAAATCTTTCAGGATGTTGCCAGTCTTTTTTAAGATTAATGATGAAAGGAGTTCCTTTAATATGGGACCAGGCTTGTTAAAATGCCCTCGATAGTATCAAACAATACTTACTGAACCCACCAGTGTTGATGAGCCCAACCCCGAGTAGGCCATTATTGTTATATGTGGCAACTATGGAATCATTTCTAGGGGCATTGCTGGCTCGACACAATGAGGAAGGTAAGGAAAATGCTCTATATTACCTCAGTAGGATAATGGTTGGCGTCGAGTTAAATTATTCTCCCATTGAAAAGGTTTGCTTGGCTCTGGTATTCACACTACAAAAGCTAAGGCATTATCTCCTTACTACATCGGTGCACCTTATATCAAGGGTCGACCCTTTGAAATACATCATGAGTTGTCCCTCAGTACAAGGACGCATTGCCAAGTGGACTATCCTTCTCTCAGAGTTTGACATTCACTACATCCCGCAATGCGTAGTTAAAGGACAAGCATTAACATATTTCTTAGCGGCTCATCCAGTACCTGACAACTTGCCTCTTCAAATGGAATTGCTAGATGAGAATGTTATGCAAGTTTAGATAATGGAGCATCCTAAGGTCCTTCCGCTTCCCCAAGAGACAATACAAACAAATCCTTAGGGATCAATATTGTTTTTATCACCCCAGACAACGACATTATCATGCATTTCCTTACACTAATTGAGGGGAGCTCAAACAATGAAACCGAATACGAAGCACTGATTGCAGGCCTTGAGTTGGCATTGGAAATCCTTATAGACGATCTCACAGTTTATGGATATTTAGAGCTCGTCATTTGTTAGATGAACGGTTTGTACCATATTAAAAAGCCAAGCCTCACGCCTTATTTTCAGAGGGTTAAAGATTTGGCCAGGCTGTTTAGGCAATTATAGATACAACATGTCAGAAGGGATTCTAACGAATAAGCCGACGCACTCGCTAGTTTGGCAACGTCTCTGATACATCCACGGATGATTATCTCGTTATTCACATTGGCAAAAGAAGAGTCATACCCCTATTGACATCAACCATAGAAGAAGATGTTCTCCTTGTCTACAATACCAAACTATCCACGTACAATGGATAGGGCATCAACTGTACACCAACCACGGAAGAAGAAGACTGGTGTGAGCCATTAATCCAACACCTCATAGATCAAGTGGAGCAATCCGACCCCATCAAGCGCAGGGAAATAAGATGACATGCCATTTGATTTTCACTGCAAGGTAATTAACTATACCCGAGGTCCCTCGATGACATATTGTTGCATTGTTTATCAGTTGATGAGGCCAGCACCATAATGAATGAAGTGCACACTGGAGTATGTGGCATGCATTAGAGTGGCCCTAAGCTCTAATTTCAGCTAAAAAGGCTTGACTACTATTGGCCGACCATGGTGGTCAATTATATCGAATACACTAAAAGATGTCGTGTTTGCCAACTACACAGTGATTACAGCCATGTACCTGCCGAACCACTGCACACTACCTCTTGTTCATGGCCATTTTCCAAATGGGGGATAAATATAGTGGACCCCATTACCCTGACTTCTACCAAGGGGCATCGGTACATTTTGGCCACAACAGACTACTTCTCCAAGTGAGCAGAGGCTATTCCCCTACGGGAAATTAAAGCCTCTGACATCATTTGGTTTGTCAAAGTCCACCTCATCTATAGGTTTGGAGTCCCCAATGGCCTAATCACTGATAATAGGCAGTCATTCGTAAGTTCACCTCTGTATCGACTTATGGAAAAATACAACATCGATTTAGGGCATTCTTCAAGATATTATCCCCAAGCTAATGGTCTAGCAGAAGCTTTTAACTAAACCCTCTATAAGATCATTAAGAAAATTGTGGCTAAGCATAAGAAAGACTGGCATGAGTGCTTATTGGAAGCACTCTAGGCATACCACACCACCTTTCATACACCTACGCAAGCCACCCCATACTCTTTGGTATTTGAAGTAGAGACAGTTCTTCCAGTTGAAGTACAGATTCCATCTTTACGGGTTGCCATACAAAATGGCCTGACAGAAGCAGAGGCCACCAATATTCGCCTTTCAGAACTAGAAACCCTTTATGAATCCAAGCTCGCCACACAACAATTGGAGTTATACCAAGCACACATGGCCAAGGCCTACAACAAGAAAGTTAAGATTCACTCCTTCACCAAGGGTGAGCTCGTTCTTCTTGCCAGATCACCACTTGATCCCATTAGGAGAAAGGAGGGTAAATTTGCCTCTAAATGGGATGGCCCATATGCTGTCGAGAAATCCTATCCTAGTGGTGCATACTTGCTTCGTGATGTGGAGGGCAACCAAATCCTTGCAGTTACTAATGCTAGATTCTTGAAGAAATACTATCCTTAGGCTGGCTCACAATGGCCTACGTTGGTTTGATCCTGTTATATATAAGTATGTAGGCAGTCTAGGCACCTTTCTCCCCTAGATGCAACCTTTGTCTCTTACTTCCAAAAAAAATCGCTGCAAATCTCCTTAAAAACTAGTAATGGTAATGAGATGCAAAAACTAGGCGCACCTCAGTCTTAGGTTAAGGGATCCTAAGGAAAAAAAGGGAAAAATATATATTCCGCGTGATGGAATGGGCATGACAAAAACCCATCTGGGCACCATGAGTAAAACAATCAATTAATGGCAAGATCAAATTCTCGTTGATCATAATGAAAACCAGCAATGGCATTGTGATGCAAAAATTAAGCGAACCCCAGTCCTAGTGGGCAACCACTATAAGCAAAAAAGGGACAACACACCCAAAATCCCATAATCAAACTACAACTGGGCTTGATCTTGTTTCAAGGTACGTAGGCGGCTTACCATAACAAGACAGGCACAACCCAACCATCATCATCCCACATCCTCTCTTTGAGAACCATATCATTCTGTTTTATAACTACATGATATACTTCTTAAAGGGGGAAGGGACAATAGAAAATCTCAGAAGACATAACAATCTAGAAGGTATAAATTTTTGGATGGAAGGTATAAATTTTCGGACGAAAATTCAAATCTTTATTAATATAAGATGCTGCTACAAGGATGCTGTTTCAATAAAGGGCACTCCGGCCTGTTTCCCTATACTACCCTTAGTCTCTTGCTAGGTCATGGCTGCTACAACCCAGGAGTTTAGCATGCAACGAAGGCAACACTTTGACATTTACCTCTAAAGCATCGTTTGTCGCATCGATATCTGACTACGCTACATTCAGGTTATAAATAGCCTTCTTAGAGATTCCATTATGCCGGTCGATCTCTCGGCTCATTAATTCACCTCTGCAATGGTCCACCATATAAATGGTTTGATGAATAGAGTGCCCACATGATTGATGAACCTCTTATGAGTCTCTAGGCGATTCATAACTTTATAGAAGCTTTCCTTTAATGCCTCCATCTGCACCATTAATTTTTCGGCATCCCTCACTAGTGGCCTAATCTCGTCTAACACTCGGGTCTGCTGGGCAGTTAGGTTAGCCATTTTGATATCTTCTTCCTGGAGGCGCAGGCGAAGGTCATGTTCTGGCCCTTTTAGAACCTTCATGTCCTTCGCCTCGTAGAGTTTGGACAGAGCATCAAGAAGGCACATGATTGTGCCCCTGAACTTGGAATTGTACACACAAATTTCTATGCGGTCCAACAAGTCCAAGATTTCTTGCAGAACAAAAGAAACATCAGCCTCCTCAATGGATAGGCCGACTAAATGCCTAATCAGTGCATCACATTCACGACGAGCCTTAGTAACTCTTGTTTCCACTTCCCCAGTTGCAAGTATCCTTATTATATCTGTAAAAAAAATCAATAGCATCAGACCTTGAGAACCAAAAAGACTGAGCATAGAATGAACAAAGAACTTAAAGAGTACCGCGGTTAAGTAAAGGCTCGACACCCTCCCCTTCGGTCGAGGAAGATTCATCTCGCTTTACTTGGGACCTAGATGGTCCTCCAACTTCAGGAACACTAGTAACCTTTCTCTTGGGAGCCATGTCTATGACACAAAACAAAAATATTCATAAAGGTAAACAGAATGAAAGGGATAACAGGAGCAATCCTCTTATTTATAAACATAAACAGTCTCGGTCTTTCAAAAAGGGGCATCTTAGAAAGAGAATGGAATGATGGATTCACCCCGTCGCGACGATTTAAATTCAGCCACTTAAGCATCCTTTACAAAAGCGACGGTCCAACATCGCTAGCAGTAGGATTGCACTAATGCCTCTTCAAAGACATATGTATATTGTCACGACGTTTGTCGTAAAGGGCGTGACACCTGAAAAGGCATACATAACTGTGGCTTTCGGTCATTGACTCTTATATAGTCAACCATACTCAGCTCTCATAATGCTAAGGGACAATCACATTTGACCTTTAAAGTCAACCTGTTTTGACTCTCATAAAGTCATACAACATATGACTCTTATAACGTCCACCATATCTGACTCTTATAAAGTCAAACAACATATGACTCTTATAACGTCCACCATATCTGACTCTTATAAAGTCAAATAATATGTGACTCTTATAAAGTCAAACAATATGTGATTCTTATAATGTCCACCATATTTGACTCTTATAAAGTCAAATAATATATGATTCTCATATTGTCTACCAAGTTTGACTCTCATGATGTTAAGTAAGCATGACTTTTATAATGCCAATCACATTGAACTCTTATAAAGTTAATCTTACTTGACTCTCACAATATTGAGTAAAGAAAATGATTCAAAGAAAGACGAAAGGAAGACAAGATAATAAAGGGCAAAACACAGTCTTTTACTTCATAAAAGTTTTTACATCCTCCCTATTACACTATTTTGGGAAGGTAGAAAGGAGACATTTGCATAAATCTTCTTCTTTGCTCAAGGAAGATCAAATTTGGTCACCTCGATTGATGAGTTATTTACGAAGATGATTTATGTTGAAAGAAACTATAGAGATTTTTTATTCAAGAGCACTCCCCTCCATTGCTCTCACTTCCTAGGTGGCTTTGAGAGCCTCAATCCAAGCCTGCACCCTCATCAGTTCCTCTTGGGCACTGGTTAAAGCATTATCAATGCTAGCCACAGAATCACACACTTGGTCTAGCTTCTTCAACAGGGTCTTCTTCTCAATTTCTGTCGTGCCCAAATTAGCTTGGACCTCAGTATTGCTCCCAATGATTGCGAGTTCTGATGCTAGTGTCAATTACCTCATCAGAGACGTAAAGTACATCTCTATCCCTTGCCAAAACACTTCGTTGCAAATATGGATCTATACGTCGTCGGCCAAAGCTTCCAACACCTCATCTTGAGTACTTGCAAGATCGGGGGACAAAGGTTTTAGGGTTGCTATATGTGCAAGTAGCTCTTGACGAATCACGCGTGCTGAGGCAATTTTGGAAGAACACCTGAGGGCGCTAGCCATGCTCACAATTTCATTTGGGAAAGTAAAACAAGGAAAGCGTTAGCAAGGGTGTATGGGAATGTGTCTTATAATAAATATAGAACTTTACCATGACCCATGAGAGGAACTTCAATAGCATTCTGCCTCGCAAGGAGCTCTTCCTCAACAGCTGTATAAAAGAAAAGATTTAGTACATGGGAAGATCCCATGTGTATAATAGGGAAGGGAATAGTATACATACCTTTCTTAGAGATTATTTCATCCTGAGGATGATCTTCGTTAGCTGTCAGCTCCCATCGAACCAAGTCTTCTTCTTGGGCCATGTCTATAACTGGTGCTTTACCAACCATAATGTCATCTGCCTTAATAGTTAAGGTGGTAAGAATAGTGAGAACATCGTTAGCAAGTGGAGATGTAGATATATCAGTCATGACAACAGCCCTATCTTGGGACTCATTGACTTTATGAGGGCTATGCACCTCAGACATTCTCACATCGACAGAGCCAGAGGGTTCATTATCAACAAGAACCTCTTTACCAGTATCCTCAACAACTTGGTCGTTTGTTTCCATAGCAGTTGAAAGTAATTCATCAGGACCCTTGCTGGTGTTGCCTAACTCATCGGCCAGTGGAACTTCTTCCCTAGAACCATTATTCCATCTCCAGTTATCCTTCTCAGAGTCCTCATAATCCACCAATTCTTTTATTCCTGACATAACCACGTTCCATAGATTATCAAAGGGCACATGGAGACCCATGAACCCCTTAGAATCCTGTGAGGAGTTCATATTTATTTCTTCAAAGTTCAGCATAGACTCGACTAAATCTTGTTGCTCCTCGCGAGTCATGATAAGACAAACCTTGCTCGCCTCGTTGGACGACAAGTTAGGCCCCAAGTCACGATGCTCCTCTGTCTCAGCCGCCTAAGGACAACCCTCATCAATGGTTGGTCTTTGGATATCAGGAGGCGTCGGCTTCACTAACTCTTCAATGGAAACCTGTCGGCAAGTAATTGTAAGAATAAAGGAACATTAAAGTGATAAAAATACCAAAGTCACAAGTATACTTGGACATGCTCTTCGACAGGGGTTAGTGAATGAGGGTTCCATGGCTCTTGCCTGAAAGGTGTCTGGGAAGACCCACCAATTTCTTAAACACTCAAAGAGGTCCTTGCATTAGTAACACTTGGGGGCTCAGCATCTCCGACTACACCTTTCCCCTTGAAAGGGACATAGGGCTCTTCCTTAGCCATCTCACGCGATGCAGCTAAGGCCTGTTTGACTTGAGCCACTGCTTCTTTCACATCAACAAGCTCATCGCCAAAATGAACGGGTTAGTCAGTGGCAAGAGAGCATTTGATTGCAAAATGGAATGCCTCATCTTCTTCCATGCATTTCTCCACCGTTCCATGAGCATATTCAGAAGTAACAGAGGGTAAGATCCTACCTGTGGCCGCTAGTTCCTTCCTGATATTCTCTATGAGACTGGGAAGCGAGTCGCGAGTCACCATTGAGATGTCTTCACCAGCAGGAAAATATGCTAAAATCTCCCTTGTCAGTATTTTGTTCACCTCGCTCAACTTAACTTTCAGGTACAACCCTCTGTTCGGTGGGAACATGGGAAGGACGATTAAAAGGCTGTACCAGGCCTTACTCTTGCATCATGGGTAGTATGTTGGCAAGATGCATTTGATCCTCAAGAGTCTCTCCCCCTAACATGAATTCTCTCGCAGAGGGTATTTCATGTCATTTTACCCCTTTTGTTGACTATCGAGGTTCTTCGATGGGATAACCCCTGATATCTTCAAAATCGTCCTCATGGATGGGAGGCATCCAATTCGGTTCCCTTGCCCGATCAAGAGAAGAGATACTTTGGGGTTTTCTCCCACGAGACTTGCTTCTTGGTCCCTTTTTTCTCCTGGGTTTATGTGGTTGTTCTTCTTCTTCATCCTTTTTAATGGCCGTTGGAGACTGTGGAATCGCCTCTTCTTGATTACCCCATGGCCACTTAATAGATCTCTTGGGCCATTGCATGGCCAATGTCTTCTGGGCCAAAGTCTTATTGTAGGACTTATCGGCCATTATTAAGTGCCTTGACCATCATAGAAAATGACATTAGAGTTGGCCCCATCCTCATTATATCTTATTACAAAGAATAATGAGTTATACCACCACTTGGCATAATGGTAATCGAATTGAAGGTTATCTTGCTCGGCCATTTCATCGGATATAACAACCCGACTACCTGTCCCCGACCTCACAAAGAATAGATCGGCCTCTTGAATCCTCTCTAGAGTGGTGGCCTTACGTATTATCTTCGCACGAGTGGGAAGGGAAACAAGTCCTTGAAAGCAAGAGAATTAGTGAACAAATCTATAAGGATTGTAAGCCTCCATGTGAAGATGGTTGTCCCTCTTCCAAGCCAGTTCACCACTCCTGAGAGAGCAAAATTATGCCCAAGCCTTTCCCGATAATGACCCGTCATCCGTTAGGGTCTAGTTACCAAACAAATGATTTGGAATAAGGACGAGCTTCTAGGTGAAACAAAACAACGCAGTAGGGTGCAAGACCAACTTTGCTCTCTGATTCTTTAGAGTGTTGATATACGCAATTCTGCGAAGAGCTCTTTCTCCTCTTTGATAAATGGAAGGGAAATGTAGCCCCAATCGTGCACAGAAATATTGAAGGGGAAAATACACCAATTTCTCCCCAATCTGGCCTTTTGGGAGACCCGCTTCTACAATGTCTCGCCAACTACTATACAAGTAGTAGAGACTAGGGATTGCCAAGTTTATACGTATCCCGTCAACAAGATTAGCGGCAGCAATGAACATGCCAGGGTAAATACGCTCACCCACACTACTCGGGAGAGCCCATCCACTCAAGAAGGCTGCATATACCCCAGCCAAAAAATGCGGGATCGTCAAGATCAATGCTTCAATAGACATTATCTTTGGTCCACAGTAAGGGTTTACCCCTAGTAGACATGCCTGAAGGGCCCTGGCAAATATGGCTCCACCAGTTGCAGTACGAAATGTTCACATTGTTGAACTTAGAGAAAATTTGGACAAAACCTTTGACACGTGGTGGAAAGAGTGTCAAAATAAGCATTAAAAGGGATATATTCTTCCATCAATCTCCATTCAAGAGTCAAGTGGCTCACGTCGATAAATTCTCACAATGTGATCCCCAGCTCGCCATGTTGACATAAAAAGGTGTTGGTGTCAGGGCACCACCTTGAAATTGCCTTTGCCAGCATCGCGTGATGCTTGTCAAAGCTGCTAATGGAACCGCATAGTGCTTTATCCATTCCTACAACATCTATCTTTGTGCAATATTCCTAAGGCAGTGCTCAATAACAGCCTCCCATTTCCTTCCTTCAATTGAAAAGGAAGAAGATCCTCTGTAGTTTTGGCTGACCCATGATGCTTCTCCCAATCGAATCTTCTGGAGTAGACTCCTGAAATCACTGGTAGTAAAGTCCTTAAGAGTCTTTCCTTCTTCAATGGAGGGAAGAAGTGTATCATGAGTCAAGTTTTTCTGACGAGCTTGATCGTTCAAACGATGCCAACCTTTGCAAACATGTCTAATATAGTTAGGAGGACTTAGTGCATGGTCTGTGATTGGGTCAAGGAATTCGGGATTGAAAAGGCTTCGACTATGACCCCATTCATGTGATTGATGAATAAGAAAAAGGAAGCTCTAACGGCATTCACGGTCATATAAAAGTTTTCTTTTTAGAGCCATAACTTTGCAAAAAAGATAAGCTAAAATCAGAAATTAAGAAAATATTAATATTTTAACATTTTACAATTTTAATGCAAATATGTGCTTTTGATGGCGAATGAGGATTCTAATATCCATTCATGCACACTTTTGCAACAATGAGAGTTGATGCCATTGCACTTTGTTGTGCGCGAATGAGAAACTTTTAACCCATTCGCGCCCAGCATCTTGCCAAGCAAGGAGAACATGAATGGGAGGTGCCTCAACTGCGAGTGAGCACAGGGAGACTGTTTTGCAACCACTCAAGCCAACTGTACAGCGGCAAATGGTGTCAAAAACCTAATCCTTGCCTGAGACAAAGACCGGAATTACCAGAGGCGTCTTAAAGCATAAAACTATCGAAATAAAACCAAAATAGACAAGATTCATCTCAAAATGACCTTAGTCTCCAACCTAAGCTATTGAAAGCTTGAAACTTATCTAGAATCAAAAGAAAGTTTTTTGGTTCAAGAAAGAAAAGAAGTTCACACAGGAAGGTTTCTCATGGTTGAAAATGGCAAAAATGGCGATGAAATGCTCACAGGGACAAGAGGAATCGTTGGAAGGTTTAAAGTCAGAGGTTCAAAGTAAAGAGAATGTAGGTTGAAATCTTCACACAGTTAGTAATGGCGGATTCCAAGGTTTTTTTAATAACTAAGGAAGACGATGAAAAGCCCTTTTTATAACCATGGGGGTAACTTAGAACACAAGAGATTTGAAAGAGCGCACCTGTTTATTATGGCAAATGCATCATTTCATTCACCATGTGCAGGTAATTGAAGAAACTTGTGCCACCAGCTCTCATTACCTCTCGAAAAATGTAAATCCAGAAATCATGTGCGAGTGAGAAACAAAATCTTCATTCGCCACATATAAGTGGGTGAATGATAAATTGAGTTGTCTTTCGCCACCATATTCTCGACAAATGACAAAAACAGTTTTCATTTGCCATAACCAAAATTAAAAAGTTTTCTGTTGAGTAATAGAAGACAAGGGGGCTATCATTATTGCCTACTCTTGGCAATCCAATCCTTGAGAATTTAAAGTGGTGACCTCTAAGTATATGAGAATGGTCAGATTCAAAATTTGATCCTTTCACAGACAAGCATCTTGCTTAGTCTAGAAGGACTTAAAAACGATTATGACTATTTAAATGAAAGTAAGCAAGTCAGGATGAAGCATGAAGATGCAGAAGCACAGAAATGCTGGAAATATAGAAAAGATGATTCATTGATAAGACCAAAAAAAGAGATTACATGTCAATTTATCATATCAAAAGTGTCAGCACCCAAATTTTGACTCGGGTCATGTGAAAACATAAGGGTAGCATCTAGGCATCTAGGCATCAAGACTCTAAGCACCCTTGGCTTAGGAAGAGCAAACCAGGACTCTAGGAGGTTAGGCATCCCTAAAGAGGTCTTTTCAGATACTTCAGTCACAAATGAATCAGTCAAAGCACCTTATTACAACCCAAAAAAGCACCATTTCAGGGCAAACCCTAATCTCTCTTAAAAGCATCAACATGACTTTGAGGGTCCACATTTAAGAACCCCATCCATGTCATCAGTAAGTTTTCCACCTCCTATAAGCCTTTCTCTAGCTAGGCATCATAAATGAAAAACTTACCATTTTGCCCTTCTACCTTCAAGAGCTCAATACTCACTATCTATCATCTAGATCACTGAATTTCTCCTGCCTACAAAAGTCTTCTTGTTGTGAAGCACCACAGGCGAAGAATTCTTATTTTCACTTTTTTGGACCCATGGGCAAAAAATTACCATTTTACCCTTATACCCTTTTCACTGTTAAGAATTTATCCATGGACCCTCAAAGGACCCCCGAAGCTTCTCTCATTATCCAACAACAGCAACAACAACAACAAATAGCCTTATCCCAACTATTTGGGGTCGGCTACACGAATCCTGTTCCGCTATTCCACTCTGTTTGAAGCCTTATCTGCTGTTAAATTACAAGCTACCATGTCCCTCTTTACTACCTCTACCCAGGTCAATTTTGGCCTTCCT
>JAOXJP010253756.1:0-21709 GCA_025762735.1 Platanus orientalis | reverse complement strand
AAACAATCCTCATTTCATGTAATTTTTTTATTTTTCTTCAATTTTTTATTTTTCTGAAAAAAATTAAATAAATATACTTTTTTCCAAATTTTTTTCCATGAATGTGTAGATCTATCAGAAATGTATAACATATAAAAATTTCACAAGCAATAGAGAAGAAATAAAGAGATTACCGAAGTTTTTGTCAAAATTTGGGGTTTCGGGTTCGATCCTTCGATGCGGCTCAAATCTCCATTTTCAAACGAAATAGATTCAATTAGAGTCTTAGATTTAGTCTCTAGAAGCTAAGTGAAGTAAGAAATTGCAAAAAAAACAAGATTTTTGAGGTTTTTGGTGAATTGCGATACAGGGGTGGTTATCTGCAGACGCGGCACGCGATACTCCCCTGTATCACGATACTCAGGCTATTTTAAGCAAAAAAAAGCCATTTTGGACATGTTATCGTGAGACGCATACGCGATACGCAATACGTCTCGCGATAACCTGTCCAGATCACGTTATTTTGCTGTACATGGGGGTATCGTGTCACACACCTACGATATCGGTACGTCTCGCGCGATATGGCCCGTATCGCGCGAGATTTTGAACTATGGTTTCAAATCGATTGAGTTTTTCTGTGAGGTGCTGCCTGCTAGTGGGTCGCCCAGGGGTGTAGTATAGCCTGGAAAAGCAAATCAACCAAAGCTTTGGTTGTTTGGAGTTGGTGTATGATCTTCCGAAATTTGTCCAACAGCTCTTCTAACGCCTGATCCTAATAACCACCCGTGGATCCTCTTCAAAAACTGAAAATATCAACAAGGGCTTGCTGAATGATGTGTCGCCCAAGCTTTAGTAATCTCCTTGAGGTGATGCTTTGCTCAAAAAATCGAAGATGAGGGGTTGATGATGAATTCTTTGCAACTATATCAGTTTTCAACAACTAAAATCCTGTAGAAATATTTGTTAGATTGAAGATAGGGGATGGGGACACCTTTTAACTCAAGGGAAGGGATTGGCCTCCACCACCACTGTTAAACTAAGTAGGGGCCTAGTCACTTTCTAGGGTTTTGGGTAATGGTTCTTCACGACACCGGAAGAAGAGAGCTTTCTATTTTGAAATTTCATAATCGCATAGAATGGAAAAGGCCTAGTCGTGGGACTATAAATTAGCTTCCCACGGTTATGTTATTACAATAATTAGAAACTGGAATAAACTAACCCTCAAACAATTCTCACAAATATCAAAAGTACCATCACTTTGAAATAAGACATACAACTCCCT
Source organism: Platanus orientalis (assembly GCA_025762735.1). Taxonomy (NCBI): domain Eukaryota; kingdom Viridiplantae; phylum Streptophyta; class Magnoliopsida; order Proteales; family Platanaceae; genus Platanus; species Platanus orientalis. The sequence continues at coordinate 20,448 of JAOXJP010253756.1, read as the reverse complement.
GGAAAACAATAGATGACTAAAATACCCTCAAATAATGTGTGCCCCCCCCCCCCAAAAAAAAAAAAGAGACATATCAATGTCTAAAAATAATAAAAAAACTGTAAATAAAGCCTAACTAGGTCCCGGGTATGTGGGGATCCTCTACTGGAACTAAAGTAGAGATCCAGCTCTCCTATGTCGTCTTTGGTAAGTCTGGAATGTGTGCCTGGACCCGATGTCCTCATCACTCCTTAGTCGACTCCACTCCTAAGCTGTCTGAGTTGAGTCAAAAATTTGAGTCAGCAAACCTTGATCTTGACAATGTCTTCACCCCTATGTGAATCTTTTCTTTTTTGGTGGGCATGAGGTGGTTAGTGCTAGTAGGTTAGTGGGTTAAGGAAGGTTTTCAAAATCAGATCTCAACACTAACAGACTTTACCAATGGAGGGGGTTGCTGCTCAGTCTCTTAGAACATTGATATTTTGGGACATGAGGACACATCCTAGTTGATTTTCTTGTTTTCTGTTTTCATCTACAAATGTATTTATGAATTTAATTTACATCTATTTATTTCTGTACATTTGTAAACTCCAATGAATAAATATTGACATTATTGTATATTGTTAAATGTTGTCAATATACTATATGGATTCTCCTATCTTGGGTTTCCCTTGATCATCGTGTCTGACTTCTCATGTTTTGTTCAACACTAACGCGTGTCCTAATCTTTTCTACATATATTTGTTTCCATCAACTCTTAGAAAATTTAATTCACTCGAAAGGTTGATTTTTGAAGTCAATGAATTTTCCTATTCGTTTTGAGGTGTAGATACAGAAATTAAAAACAATTTTTTCTTCTTAAATTTGAATTTTTGGATAGGTACTGAGATGACAAACCATGATGTTGCTTCAGTTGCTTCTGATTGTCAGCAGTTATGACCAAATGGAGTTTTGAGTACTGCTGTTTGAGTTACATTGTTTCTCATTTGCTTTGTACTCTGTCAAGAACAGTAGAAGATATAAATAGTATTTTACCTGGTCATCCAATTTTTTTTTCAGTATTCTTTATTGTGATGGGCAATGTGTGTTTACTCCGCATGAACACTGGTCTTTACTTAGTATATTTCAAGTTACTTCTGCTTTTTATGATTTACCAATTTAATATATCGGGAACCTTATAATGTGTCCTTTGTGTTGAGATTATCAAGTCAAGAGTCTGTTCTTAGTTTAGATGTAAATCTTTTTTTTTTAATGAGAAAAAAAAGCTTTTTTAAAAAAAAGGTCTAAATGTATGTCCTAGACAACATATTGAACATGTAGTGCTATTTGTTTGGACTGGCCACTGATACAGGACTACAAAAGGAATGCATTTATGGAGGCTGATTTAAGATGTTCAGGCACTATACAAAGCATGGAAAAGAAATTGCGCGCTGCTTGTCATATTCCTGATGCAAAAATTGATCACATTGTTAAGGTCAGCTTTTTCATTATCACATCATACTTGTTGTGTCATGAATATCCATAAAATATTCATTTCAAATTTTATTTTTTTTATATAGTTTTGAATTTAATGCTAGTCATACCAATTAAGGAAAAAAAGAAAGCATTTTTTTTTCAATTATTTTTCTTTGTCTGGTTGATAGTGAGATTAAAAAAAAAAAAAATCATTTGCCTATGGCATTGAAGAGAGCTTATTGATGCATTTTCTAACCTCTATACTTGCTTTGCTCAATCATTGTCAGAATGGTTAAGGTAAACCACTACATATTTCTTTTATGAAATGTTGATTCTTTTGTAAAATAATACAATACCACCTTAATTAATAAGTGTCGTATATGAAAAGGAAAAAAGAAGAAGAGAAAAATCAGATTAGTTTGGGATAATGTAAAAGTATGCACTTTCTTTGTGTATCATATGACTACTGAATGTTCAAAACAATGCTTTGATGCTATTTTAGATGTTTAGGTACCTCATATTCCTGACAGAAGGTATCTTTGCTCCCTAAATTTGTCTTATTATACATTGTTGTTTTATAATATTTTGAATTTTATTTCTTTTTAAATTTTTTTTCCAATTTTCCTTAACTTGGCCCCCCCCAATTTTTCCCAAAATAATTCTTAATTTCTTAACGCCATTTTGAAACTTCCAATGAAATCTACCATCTCCATAGGGTGGAAGACTTCCCATAGCTAGGGACCATGGGGTGAGTGTTATCTTGGCTACATGGAATACTTTCTATCAGCTAGTCATTCTTTTGGGCTGTTGGAATTTATACCATAGGAATAAGGAATATGAAGTATGTAAGTGATGGTAAATAATCTAAATGTGAACTCAGTAGCTCAATCATAATGAATAGTTTTGATCATAGTTATTACCAGAGCAAGAAGCGAATGTGAAAAGTGAAAAATGATAATAAAGTAGAGAACGATAAGCTACACACAATAGTTTCAACTACAATGCAATAAAGTGAATAAATTTAATAAAGTACTAAAAGTCCTAAAAGCTATACTATGTAAGTAACCAAGAGTCATGACAGATAATCAATACGCAAAACCACTTGTTATTAGTATGGCCAGCCATACCTTAGATTTTACCATACATAAGATTTTGTGTAGATAACTAACATTTTAGAATTATACTATGGAAAACCTTATATAAAAACCATTGAATTTGAATCTTTTCTATTGGATTGGAATAAAATAATATAAACAATAAATTCAATACTAATTTTTTTTCCCTACAAAATCATTACTGAATCTCATAGATAATATGTCATTCAATGCCAACAACATAGGATTTACATTAAATAAAGTACAATATTGTATATTGGATCACTTCCCAGTCAATTGTCTTGACATTTTTACTTCTTTCTTTGTAGGCTTCCACTCGTTTTCCTAAATAGCTTCTACTTGCTTCACTGCACTTCCCATTATTCGGGGAAGCGGAATGGAATTAGCTTGCCAAATGAGCTTCCCACCTTGTGTTCTTGTCCCATGCTTCCCAGTAACTATGGTTTTGATCTTTCAATCAGATTAATTTTCCATTTCTGAAAAATTATGAGTCAGGGAAGCACATCTGATTCACGATGAGAGGTTAAAAACCACAATAGCAACTAAATTTAATAAAGTGAAGTTTTAACAAAAGCTAGAAGCCAAAGCAGGTTTCATGTAACTAACATGAATATTATTCAAAGGAAATTCAGGTCTTTTATTACTAATTGAAGAGGGAGACTATATCTCTTTCCATACCAACTACTTGGACAAATTGAATTAGAGGTAGACCTACTTTTGAGAAGAATTTCATTTATTCTTCACAAAATAGTCTCTTGAACATGATGACCAATAGACTACCGAACAGACGAATACCAAGAGAGTATACCGAACAGACGGATGCAAACTGAGATGATATAATAGGAAGCACAAGGCAGCTGCAGCAAAATCTATTACTTGGGGTCGAATAACATGAAGATCTCCTTTGTGCCCCAGGTATCTCCCTGAAATTCAGATCCTTTACAAAATTTTACTCCACAGGGTAAATTTGGAGATAGAGATATTACATTTTACAAGTGAACTACCAGAAAGATATGTTTCATAATTGAGAAAAAAAGGAACTCTTAATGGAGAGAATTATAAGGTATAGAAATAACATTGCTATTGCCAATAGAGGTCCAATCAACCAGTAAAATAGAATCATGGAAGAGAAAATTCTTGGTACAACTGGTCATACAAAGAGGTGGTCGCACCATGATGGTTTTTAGGTACTCAAAAAGGATCAAAGAGTGGATAATGACATAGTAGAAAAGGTGGTCAGAGTATCTTTTACCTGCTTTTCTGGGCTGAGTTAATTATGTGCATGGATTTGGAGTGAGGTAGTAAGGAGTAATGGGAGCAGGATACTGGGGGATGACCCGACCGGTTAACTTCTGGTGGATCTACCCCTATCTTGCCCTTGAAAGTGATAAAGATTGTGGCCACCATGTCCTTTGCATCTTGAATTAACTTTATCATCTTTGTGACAAGTGTCTCGTCCGCTTGCCCTAATCAGTGGCTTCTACAACACGAATGTCATCACACTGAGTGTCTAGTATAGATGAGTGAGAAGGACTTGAGTATGTAACTGTTATCAATAAAGTTCCACACTTTAATCGTTAGAGATGGTTATACAACTGCAATTGATGCACTTTAGATTGCTTTAAATAGGTGTTGTCAAGTATAACCCACATGCTGCATATAGTTGTGGTGCAAAAAACATGTTGAAGAATATCTTTTTGCTTAGAATGCCCAATAACGAGCTAAAAGGTAGCTGGTGTCACCCCCTTTTTGTGCGTGGGATGTATAATCATGGATTAAGGTGATTCCCATATATATATATATATATATATATATATATATTATTGAGTGGGGAAGGGAAGAATGCAGGTGTTAATGGTTTGACTCATTAGTGTACCCAAGGAGATGTTAACTATAAATGAATAAGTGCACTTGCCAGTGTGATAGATGTTCTTGGTGACTGAAAAGAATATGCTAGGTGAGAAATTTTATTCATTGAGGTTTCTCTTCCTTTATAGGTTCAATGGTTCTGCCTATTTTATTTCTTAACCCAATATTGGTAGTTATAAAAGGAAAAGAAATAAATAAGGATTGTTTAGGAGTTATTGTGGATTATAGAAGGCCATACATAGTGTTTCTTATCCTAATGTAAGGCTAGGGTTTGGGTTTTTGGTAGGTGAACATGCCACAGGGATAGAGTCAGGGGATTGCTTACAATAGGGTCAGGGTTAAGGCAAGGTGCACAGGACAGGAATTTGGTTTATTTATTATGGGTTGTGGGATTTCAAGGAGATGGGGATTAAGGGTGGAATCTTATGATTGTCTGTATGTAAATCCAAACAACAATACAGAACTAAAGAAACAAACTAAAGAAACAAAGAAAAGGGGAACTGTGGAATTATCTCATAAGATGAGTCGTCCTGAGTTAAATCTATAGAAAGAGATAATGCCTGGAGACCACCCCTACCATGGACTGCATTGTCTGCCTTTCATTTAGATTTAGTGCAATACGAGGGCAATGCTATTTTGAATTTTGAATTTTGAATTTTTATTTCTTGTGTTCATGTGGATTCCAAATAAAGGAGAAGACCAGCTTGCTCATTGGTAGTGTGGTATCCTTACAACTCCCTTTTCTTTTGTAAGGCAAATATAAAAAATCTGTCATCTCAGCTGTCTTGTTAATCTTTGAAGCAGTCTTAGGCTTGAAGATCAATTTGCAGAAAGAAAGATTTAAGGAATTGGTGAAGTCCCAAACTTGGAAGAGTTGGCTGGAATTCTTGGATGTCCCAGTGATACCTTGCCTTCAGATTATCTTTATCTGCCTCATGGTGAAAGGTTGAAATCGAAGTCCATCTGGGATCCACTAGTAGAAATAATGGAAAAAATATTAGCTCCTTGTAAACACAGTACTTTTCAAAAGGTTGGAAGCTCTGTCGATCAAAAGTGTTCTTTCCATCATGTCCATCTATTACTTGTCTTTTGTTATTCTGGCTTCAGTGGCTTCTAACTTGGAACAGATTCAAATGGAGTTTATATGGGACAGTTTGGATGGGAACAAGATATTCCACTTGGTATTGTGGAGTGAAATCTGTCAGCTGGTAAACCAAGGTGGTTTAGAGATTTGACCTTTAAAAGTTATGAAGTGTGAACAAAGCCCTCTTGGGTAAGTGGCTTTGGAGATTCGGCGAAAAACCTGAGTCTATGGAGGAAACTAACCAAAGCTAAATTTGGGGGTGAGAAATCAAGGCTAGAACACAAATATGGTTGATGGTAACTATGGATGAAAGTGTACTACTCAAATTTATGCGAATTTTCTTCCCTTAACTGGATTCCAGATTAGTAAGGGTGAGAGAATTTGTTTTTGGACTAATATTTAGTGTGGGGACTCTTCTTTGGCCAAAGACTTCCCAGCCCTTTTTAGTCTTGCTACAGACAAGGATTTCTTAGATATAAATGTGGGCAACTACATCTCTTTGAGGCTTTGACCCATAACAATACGTTGTGGTATCCGGCAAAGGTTATATGGAACGCCCAAATCTCATCCAGAGTCTCGTCTCCTTTATGTGGACAGTGTTTCTAAATAAAAACTTCACCATAGACCGTCTAATTTCAAGTGGGCTTCATTTGACAAATATGTGTGTATGTGAGAGCAGGATGCAGAATCAATACTTAGGTAGATCATTTGTTCCTTTACTGTAGCTTTTCAGGCGGAGTTTGGTCATGTTTTTTATGCCTATTTCAAATTTCTTGGAGCATGCCACATTCTCTATCAAAAGCGGTTCTTGCCTGGTCAGTTTCAGCGTTCTCTAAAGAAGAGAAAAAAGGCCAATTGCTCTGGAGGTTAGTTCCTTATGTGTTGGAGTGTTGGGAAAGAGCACAACACTGAATCTATGAGGAGGAGGTCTCTGATTGCTCAAATGGCATAGGTCAAGTGTTTGCGTAGCTATTCTTTTGGTCCCCTGCTTTTAAGCACTTTGAAGGGATCTGGTTTGAACATTTCCTTTTTGATTGGGATTACTATATATTTAATGCAGACTGATTCAGATGTATTTTCTTCTTTTTCTTTTCTTGCTGTACAGCTCATACAGCTTTCTGTATTTTTCCCTCTTTTAATAGAACAGATTGGTAGATGCGGTTAAGTTTTTTAATTATCTAGTGCACTGTGAAATCCTGTTAGGTCACAAATTTCATAATACGTATGATTAATTTGGTTGAACTTATTTCACTATATTACTAGCGATATTTGAATATATATGGTATCATGACGCTTTGATTTAATGTAAAATAATTTATTGGCATGCACATATGTTGTGAATGTATCTTTGTGATTTACATCATCGTTTGAATGATTGCACATGTTTTTTAATGATTAAATTGCTGTATATGACATTAATTGGGTGGCAGAAAATTTGTTTATCTGTGATTTTTTCCTGCAGGTTCTTGATGATCTACTATCTGAGTATGAAACATCATCTCATGGTCCAGGAAAGTGGCAGAAGCTGGCAACCTTCTTACAGCAGAGGTTTGTCTCATCATCCAATGTGTTTTCCCTGCTTTACACCTTTGCTCTTATATGATGATATTAAACTTGCCAGTTTGGAAGGTCCAATACTTGACCTTGTGAAGAAGCAATTAATTCAAATTGGATCAGAGAAGAGTGCACTTGTGTTGAAATGCCGCTCAATTGAAGACAAGTTGGGATTGCTTAACAAGCAACTCGAAGCTAGTGAGAAGTATAAAACGGAGTATCTGAAGCGTTATGAGGATGCTATCAATGATAAGAAGAAGCTTGCTGATGACTATATGAACCGTATAACTAATTCGCAGAGCAAGTGCAGCTCATTAGAGGAAAGATGTTTGAACTTATCAAAAACTCTGGATTCTGCCCGGCAGGAATCCTTGGAATGGAAGAGAAAATATGAGCAGATCTTCTCGAAGCAAAAAGCTGAGGAAGACCGAGTCAATTCAGAAATAGCAGTTCTCAAGTCCAGGACCAGTGCTGCTGAAGCGAGACTGGCTTCTGCTCGTGAACAAGCTCAGTCTGCTCAGGAGGAGGCGGAGGAGTGGAAACGGAAGTATGATGTTGCTGTTAGAGAAACGAAGGCTGCTTTGGAGAAGGCAGCAGCAGTGCATGAACGGACAAATAATCAGACACAACTAAGGGAAGATGCTTTAAGGGAAGAATTCTCGGCAACTTTAGCTGAAAAGGTGAAGTCTCTCTCTCTCTCTCTCTCTCTCTCTCTCTCTCTCTCTCTCTCCATACTTCCCCTTTTCCTTTTAATTCTCTAGGTTTAAAAATTGTGAAAGTGATTTGATTCTGAGTTAATGTATGACAGGAGGATGAAATCAAAGACAAGGTAGCGAAGATTGAATATGCTGAGCAGCATTTGATTACGTTGAGTTCAGAGTTGAAGGTGAGTTTCTTCAAGGCGTTGCATGCTATCTAGAAATGTTATAGACAATGACCTATCTTTTGTGGTATCCATGCTTGTGTGTTAAAATGCACACACTCTTATCGCATTAGAATACTTGTGGATGCAATAAACTATTGTTGTGCTTTCTCTAGAATTGTCCACAACCAAGGCATTCAATCGTGATCCAAGAACAATGATTTAAATTGCACTAATCTGATACTATGGATATATAAATATTTGTCAATTCTATGGCATTGTTTTAGTGAGGGAGTATGCGACAAAACAGATATTCACACTCGTGTGTGTGTGATGATGATGATGATGATGTGTTCTAATCTATTTACAGGCTGCCGAGTCAAAAATAAAGAACTATGATTTGGAAATGTCAACCTTGAAACATCAAATCAAGGAGTTAGGTGAGAAGCTAGATACTGTGAATGCCACTGCTCAATCATTTGAGAGAGAAGCCAAGATACTGGAACAAGAAAAGATCCATCTGGAACAAAAGTACCTGTCTGAGTTCAAAAGGTTTGATGAAGTCCAGGAAAGGTGTAAAATCGCCGAAAAGGAAGCTAAGAGAGCAACTGAATTGGCTGATAAAGCACGGGCAGAAGCGGTCACTGCTCAAAGGGAAAAGAGTGAAGTTCAGCGTTTGGCAATGGAGCGATTAACCCGAATTGAGAGAGCTGAAAGGCATATCGAAGGCCTGGAGAGACAGAAGGCCGACCTGGTGGGAGAAGTAGAAAGGTTCCGTGTCTCTGAGATGGATGCCCTGTCCAAGGTTTCACTGCTGGAGACCCAGGTAGATGAGAGGGAGAAAGAGATTGAGTCGCTATTGAAATCCAACAATGAGCAGAGGGTGAGCACAGTTCAAGTTCTTGAGAATCTTCTGGAGAATGAACGAGCAGCACGAGCAGAAGCAAGCAGAAGGGCCGAAGCTTTATCTGTGCAGCTACAATCCACCCAGGGTAAACTGGATCTACTCCAACAGGAGTTGACTTCGGTTCGCTTGAACGAAACAGCATTGGATAGTAAGCTCAAGACTGCTTCCCATGGGAAACGTGTAAGGCTCGATGACTATGATGTAGGGATTGAATCTGTCCAAGATATGGATGTTGACAATGTAATCAGAGGAAGGAAGAGGTCCAAGAGCACAACCAGCCCTTTGAAGTACGCGCAATCAGAAGATGGAGGTTCAGTTTTTAAGGCTAATGAGGATAACAATCACAGCCAGCAAACTGATTCAGAGGATCATACCAAGTTTACTGTGGTGAAACTGAAGCAAGAGCTTACAAAACATGGTTTTGGTGCAGAGCTGCTTCAATTGATGAATCCCAACAAGAAGAATATACTTGCTCTCTATGAAAAACACGTCCTCCGGAAGTAGCAGCTGTCTACTGTATGACATGTAAAAAGAAAGTGCTTTAATCTACCTTGTACTGATAGATCAGCTCACTATGCATTGAAAATGGAGTACTCTTTGAAGAAGGAAATCATTCCCCCCACCCCCCCAAAAAAAAAAAAATAGCCCCACCATTGGTTAGTGCAGAATTAAAAATGGAGTAAATTTGGAGGTTGTTTTTCTTCATATTGCTCCACTGTCATAGAGAAAAATTACCCTTTTTCCATCTATTTAATCCTTAGATTATGTGGTTGCCTTGTTGGGATTGTTTGTGTGCATTTGCTTGTGTTTGTTTCTGCCACAGGAAACCTGTATGTGTAACAGAATGATCAGCGAAATTGGAAAAAAAAAAAAAAAAAGGCAACTTGACTGCGTCGGTCTGCTGTATGCGTTAGCATGGCTGACATTATTAGATGATCCACTAACTGCCTTTTACATGAGATTGTCATCACCAGGTGGGAGGACGGACCTATGGTAAGGTCTTCACATAGAGCACGAGGTTGTGTTATGTAGTAGTGGAAAGAATGTCAGAGCAGAAAATTAATACCGACACCCATTAGAAATCCTCAGGTGTCTGGAAGTCTTGATTTGTCTTATGTTGCTGTATCTGTTTGACCTAAATCCGGCTTACAAGTTGAAAACAAATGTTTTCTAGGCTCTGTGTATTGTTGCTACAGTAGTGATTTTTAAGGCTTAATTATGGCATTTAACATTAGTAGTTTCTCCATTGCTTTTGACATTTTGATCGAATAGAAACCATAATCTCGAAATGATATGTAGCATCATGCATAAAAATGCAATTCAAGCATTAAGACGTAGTATGAACTCTGTTATTATTGTGAAGCCTTGGATACTTCGCAGGTGCTGCTGGATTCTCAAGGTGGAAATGTTGAAGGCCCACACAAATCAATCTTGTGATGGCTCTTAAACATCCGACAACATCAAAAGCGTAGTTTGTTTAAGCTCAAAGCAGATTTCCTTTTGCGAAAACGCACCTGGCCACTCTCTTGCAGCCGGTGTTGGGCAATTTTTTTGCCACGTTTCACCAGGTGCTTTTTTGCAAGAGGAAATCCACTCTCGTTTAAATATGACAGGGAACTGGTAGTCAGCACCATGGACAGAGCAGCAGGTCTAAAAGGACAAGGATCTTTGTTCCACTTCCTCTGGTCTTCAATTGTCTTCGGAATTAAGGGAATCACAAACAATTGTAACCTGATTAAGGTGTGATGGCACTCGGGGATCTTCTGTAGCTCCATTCAGTGTTGCTTTCACGAGTGGCTACTGGTGGGAAAGAGAAAGTGCTCAGTGGCAATAAATTCATTTCATTTTTTCCCTTCTTTGCACTAAATGACTTTATTGTCTTTTTTTTTTTTTTTCATCACGTGTCACTCTGGTGAGAGCAACACGAAATACGAAACAAAGTTACAGAAGATCCCGACTCTATTGATGGGTTTGGATCACGTGCAAATGAATTTCATGAGAACCGTGAAAATGACACAAGGGGGCTGACGCATCAGCACCGAAAAGTGATTTACACTTTTTTGGGGGTGTTTATTACTTTTCGGCGCTAATGTGTCTGCATCCTGGTGCCGTTTTCATGGTTCTCATGAAATTCATTCTCACCTAATTTTTTTCTCCTAGGAAAAAATTAGGGGAAAATGAATCTCGTGAGAACTGTACAAACTGCATTAGGGTGTGGACATATCAGTGCAGAAAAGTGTAAATCACTTTTCTGTACTGATGTGTCAAGCCCCGCTGGTGCCGTTTGCACAGTTCTCATGAGATTTGTTTTCACATAATCCAAGCCCTGTTTCATAGAGCCTCTTATGTCCGAAAGGAAAATGATCTTCTGTCACCAGTGCTTTTGAGTTTGGACCCTCTTTTTGGACAATTGCTTTCTTTAGTGGAAGAAATTGTTCTGATGACAAAGTGTATAGTGTTTATGGAGAATTATAAGTGGACACCACGGAGTTGGGGGTTAAAAATGTCCCAAAAAAATGTTTAGATGAAAAGTTGGCATTCAAAAAGAGACATCAAATTCAAAAACACACATCATCTGTTGATCAATGGCACGCATACAGAGGTCTGTGTCAACACAGACAATCATTCTCCTTTTTATTTGAGCTTCTTTTATACTTTCAACCTTTTACACCATGTGTCAGCCCATGGTGTGGTCACTAGATTTGCTCCCGTCCAAGTAATCAAGCCCTCGATCCTTAAGCTGGATGAACGTTGTTTCTTCAGTGGGTTAGGGTCATGACCAACTACTGAACATGCCCTGCATATTATATTTCAGAGACCAAAATCGGTATGATGTTATTTTTTACCATTTTTCTATAATTTTATACTTTCTTGAATGTAGAATGTTTTTGTAGTAAATAATATTTTCATCAGGAATAAAATGTTCTGTCCAGAAATTTGTATGTCCTATCGTGTCTTACACACAAAGTCTGGGTGTATAGATTTTAACCTCTAAAAACAGTTTTCAAATGAAAAATAAAAAATAAAAAAAGAAGTGGTTGCCTTGAATTGTATAGAAAAGAAAAGGAAATGATAGAAAAAATAAATCCCACAAGAAAGAATCATGAGAAAACCAACTTTTCATGGCAATCAGACAACTTATAAATGATTTTTCGAGAATATTTTGTCATGAGAAAACATTTTCACGGCAACCAGACAGGGCCTAATAAAAGAAAAAAAAACCTATGAGGTTAAAACCGTAAAAAAAAAAGTGTTAAAATGAACATTTGTTCCCTATTTAAGAAGCACCAAATTCAAGATACCATCTCATGTCAGCCTGTGGTGTGAGACAGTAGGACATGCAAATTCCTAGACAGAACAATTGGTTTACGTAAATGGGACCCATTAAATGATCTGTCCCACTACTATTCATGGTTGCCACTTGTCAACATATGTGCATGTAGTTGTGCTCAACAGCTCTAGACTGACCTGAAATCCTCTAAGCCACTCCCCTTGTGAAGGCCTGATATCCTCTGCACCGCCCCCCTCTGTGATGCCCGAGTGCCAAGGCAGATGGGGGAATCAATTCACGTTTGGAGTTGTTACTTCACCCCCAAAAAGTGAATTGATTCCCCTCCTCTGTCTCGACTCCCAAGTGTCACAGAGGGGGGCAGCACAGAGGATATCGCCCCCCTTGTAAGGCACTCAAGGGACGGGAAATCAACTCACTTTTTGGGATGTCACATCACCTCCAAAAAAATGAATTGATCCCCCCCCCCCACCCACAACCGGGTGGCACAAGGAGGTGGCGCAGAGGATATCAGCCTCAAGGCTAGGTTTTCCAATCCCAAAAAAAGTTACGTGGACAAATCCCCACAAAATTCAACAGTGAAAGTGACCAACTAAAAGTTTAATGGAGAATCTAGGTGGATGGCAACGTCAAACAAAGCAAAAGCAAAAAGACAAAAATTGACTTTCTCCCAGCCGCCCATTGGCCGCATTAGGCTCACGTAAACCCAAGACGGCATCGGAAATTCTGATATAACAAATGATTCTGGAACCTTCTATGGCAAATTCTTAAATAGGGTTCCTTCCTCGCCTGTAGAGCATTCCAAGACATGCTTTCCTTGGGCATCAAACCACCTTGCTCCACAAGTTTTAATTTGACAATTCAACGGCAGAATGTGAAAGAACAATTTCAGTAGAAAAAGTGTCATACACCACTAAAGTTATGGGGCTATCATCTGATTTACACGTGGCATATACATGCACTGACATAGGAAATGGGATGAGTTGGATCATTTTTTTATGGCAAGTTGATTCAGTTGTTTGGGATAACCCACAGGTTGGAATGAATGAATGGTGACATCCAGACTCTCCTTTCGTTTATGAATAGATATTTTATTGAAAAGGAGAAAAAACAGAATGAGAAAGATGCGAAGAGATTTATACAACCCACAGGATCTATACCATATAGAAGATGCGAGAATACCAATCCATAGTTTTGAAAACTGAACTAGACCGGATGGTCTAACCCAGTTAGACCTGAACCGGCACCCTAACAGTTCTATAAAAGCTTAAAACCGTGATCAGCTAAAACCGACAAAAATCGGTCGGTCTTTTGTGAACTTGGTTCTAATAAAACCAATCATTTTTATTTTTTACCAAATAAAGAAGAAAAAAAATAGAAATGTGTCTTTTCAAATTCCAATCCCACTCTCATGAATTTTTTTTTTTTTATAGTATTTTATTACATTTGTTGGTATGTCTAAAAATAAAAAAAAACCAGGTCATAAGCCTTCTAATGCATTATGAATGTTTTTATTTTTGGGTGTTTTGTGACATTTTACTTATGTGAAGCGAACCATGGTTAAATCATGTAAAAAGATGGTTGAACCTGATTGGATCTGAACCATCTACCTTACTGGTTCAATGGCCAGTCCGGTTCTCAAAACTATGTACCAATATCTTCGCACATCACTGAAGGAGAAACCCTTGAAGTCTAGAGGCAACATATAGTCACAGCTAGGTTGTACATGCTTCTATTGTTCCGTTTCTTAATTTTCTTGTTTTTCTACTGTAACCAGCATCTGCAACATAGAAATACCCGAAAAAAGCCAAGATAAATGTTTCAAGTTAGCATGAAATGTAAGCAATTCCATCTCTCGTCTTTCATATCTATAGCTTGGTGGGTGAACGAGTGTTTCTTCAACCAGTGACGCGTACCAAAACTGTTTTAATTTCTTGAAAAATATGAGAGAGAGAGAGAGAGAGAGAGGCCAAATTTCTTCTATTATCTTTCAAAGACCATGTATGAACTTACACAAGGATGAAACTAAACCTACCAGACTGCCCCTGCTATGTAACAAATAACAATTATATGTTACAACTATGTGAATATTTCTCTCCCATATTAAAGGACTATGACAAATGTAACAGTGAAGTGCATAAAGCCTGCTTGAAAACTACAAAAACAATGTCACAATGAAATCTTCAATTTTCAATCCCAAAGAATCGACCTCTTCTTATTCCATTCTTGTTGCCCGTCATGAAAATATCAATAGAATAATTCATTTCACTAGTACATTAAAACAACTAATACCACCCCTCTTTGATATTATTGCCTAATGAATTGGCTGATCATCTTCCTCTATTGCCTCCCCTTATTATCCTCTGTTTGCATGGTTAGCAATGCCAGCAATTCTTATTCAAGAAATGAAGACTCACCAGCATGGACAACAAAATTTGATATTAGCTGATTATGGCTAGCTCTAGCATGACCACCTTGATTGAATGAGACGAGGGAAGGATTATAGTACTCGACAAGGGTTGTGTCTAGATTGCAATTATCATGCCCACTTGGACTCTTTAATTCCAGGGAAAGTGGATCCTTAACAACTAATCCACATTGCCTAGGCTGTGTCTGGTAGAACACCTTGGAGACCACTAATTCTCCATCCTTCTCCTCCTCACTATTGCCGAGGTGATATTGGTGCATCACCCAATTTGTCTTCATAGGTTTTCTCAGCCTTCCATAGTTGGAGTAAAGCACAAGTATCTTCTTGTACCCCTTCAACTTCCCACCCACAAAAACTGGCCTAGTCTTGCCTGTTTTGTGCCATCGCGTCTCGCCGCCATCCTCTTCGGTGTGCACCTTCCTTCGCTTCCTAGTTCCGGTTGTGTAGGCCTTCGAAGGGCGATGAAAGAAGTGACGAATTAAGCCATCTTTGCTCACCCCTGAATATCCACAATGAAACACAAAATGAATCATGGCCTTGTCCGGTTGCCTTGAATTGAATTGAATAGAAAAGAAAATTTTGTAGTTTTCTATCATTTTATGTAAGGTTGTTTGGTTGCCAAGAAAAAGAAGAGAAATACGTGTTACAACTTTCAAAGTAGAATTTTCAGTCAAGAGTTGTGTGAAAATAAAATAGTAGGTAACGAGAAAATAAACAGGCGCATGAGAGATTTTTGAAATTTTAGGATTTCTTGTTCTCAGCTACCAGATGGCTTGAAAAATGATATTATCAAGAAACTTTTGCCAAAAATGATGAGAAAACCAGCCTTTTACGAAAAACAGACAGGATCCATATCATTATTTATGCAATCCGATAACCATATTTTACAGTGTTTAAAAGCTCGGATTGTTAACTTAGGCAATAAAGTAGCTCATCCTATTGCTAAGCATTATGTGGAAACCTAAATCTGGGATTGTATGCAGCAAACTAAAAGAGAAAAAATAAAGCAAATAACAATCGTACAACAAGAACAAGATGATTTATGTGGTTTGGCTTGAAGCCTACGTCTACGTGCAAAAACGGAGAGAGAGCTTTCACTATGATTGAAACTAGAGATTACAATGAACAATGAGGCTGCATGAAAATCAAGACACCCCTAAATATAAACCCCCAAAACCCTAATCTCCACAGGTCAGATCTAGACCCCGAATTGGATACAAACAGGTCAAAAAATTATAGTTTTCGAGTCATATTTGGGGTTTTTGGATCATCATCCTATGTTATATTTCAGGTTGAATACAAGACATTAACCCAACAGAGTTTATGGTCAAAATATCCCTAGTTGGATGCCATTAACTTCCCCTACTTGGAGCGATCATGGAGGATACTATTACAATGTTAAGTACTAGGCAAAAAAAGTTATATATTACCAAAAAAAAAAAAACAAGGATTAGCCGGGTTACTCGGAAATTATCTGGTGTCCAGTCAGTTTAGTGAGTAAAAATTGGTTTGTACTATTTTAGTCTTTAGGATTTACAGGCAATACCACATGGATTTGGTGCTCCCTCCTTAACGAAAAGGGAAACAAATCCTCTACAACAAACTTAAATGACATTAAATAGAAACTGTGGTCAAAGAATAACACATGGCAAAAGGTGGGCCTACTTGTAAGTTTACAGCCTGACATGTTTGTTAAAATTACTGTCAAATGTTGAAATTTCCATTTTTTTTGTGTACGTGTCCCTCTTTGATGGCAGTTTCCGTTTAATGTCATTTAAGGTTGTTGAAGAGGATTTGCTCTCAATGAACACTTAAAGTCCTCCCGCATGAAGGGGAAGAGGGTGGGATGGGGCATCACATTGAAAAGTGATTTTAAACATTTTTCTCTTCTTTGGGGGGAGGGGAGGTGGGATTTTCAGTTCTACATGTGATGTGTCCCCCCTACATGCGGGAACATTAGGGGCATTTTATGGGGGGCACACCAAATCCTTTTGGGGGGTTGGGGGAGGGGGGTAAAACAGCCATAAACTAATTACTTGGCCGAATTTCTGAAAAACTTGTCCTAGTTACTCGGAAAAATCAACTGTAACTCAGATGACCGGATTGCTTACATGATCCTACTTTTGGCACTTGGTTAATTAGGAAATCAGCCAAGTTTCCTGATTAACAAGCGAGTTTTTAAACCATGTTATTTTACAAGCATGTAGAGAACAACATAAAGACCATTAGACCGAGCTGGGGTGATGCCCTTAGTCATGCTATTTTCTATATCTATATTATCTAATACCTTTCCATCTACTTGTATTGTTTTTTTTTTTTTTTTTTTCGTGTGTGAAAAATTTGTAAATTTTTAATCCCAATGTAAGTAAACCAAAAAAATATATAAATAATATTCATATGTGGATGGTAGGTAGGATAAAGATTAAAAATATAATTTATAAAGCAAAGTTGTGCAGCTAATTGGATGTTCTATAAGAGGGTAGTTTTCGAGGGTGATTGTAAGATGTTTTTTTCTCTCATTCTTATTCCAGGAAACATAAACTTGTGTCTTTGGTTTGTCAGGGCTTTATTATGGATAATATCTTGCAGATAGGTTTGAGAACTTTTCTTGGGTTTCAAAAAAAGCCAACGGTTCTGCTCATTTATTGGCATTTTTTGGTAGTTGTGACTCTTTTCAAGAGTCGTGGTCCTCAAGCCTGCCCATTGATTTCTGTTTGTAATCGTCAGGAGGGTTTTAACCCCCGTTAGCTTTATATAACTATTTTTATCGGAAAAAAAAACATGGATGTTCTAAATATGCACGTCTCCTGCATGAATAGATAGAAACGTACTTCTACTTCTTAATTTCGATTGATAAAAAAGATACATGCGTGTGAATGCATTTAACCATGTATCTTTGAATTTTAGAAAACTACAAAGGTTCTAGAACCAATAAAAGAGATGGGTTTATAGAAATTCACCTGGTAGCATCTCTGGATGAGTGTAACAGATCCCATTCTCCCCTTCAAGTGTAGGGATGAATTCATCAATGAGAGGGTGAAGCTTTTGAATATCATACCGCACCTTCCCTTCCAAATGCTCCAGAAGCTCCTGGTCAGTAGGATCAAACTTCATTCCAGCAGGTAGACCCAGCAAGTCATGAATTACTGCCTAAATTTTATTCAAAAAAAATTTTTTTTTTTTGTTAGAACATAAAATTGGGAAAAAAAAAAAAAAAAAAAAGACATCAGGATTATATTTAAAAAGAATAAGAATGTGAATTAATAAGGAAATGATGAAAACCTTGTCACAAGATTGGAACCGATGACTACATGAAGGGCAGGTCATGAACCGATTTTCTCCATGTCTTCCATCTGTGACTGTTGTAGGCGAAGGGGAGTTTGTCTCGACATCTCTGCCATCGTCGCAGTTATTACACCATGCCATCTTCCTTTTGTTTCTCCTACTCCCATCACACACTGTACCTTCTCCTTCTATTTCTTCCACTTCTCCAAAATAAATTAGAGGGAGAAAAGGAATTGAATTTCCCTATTCACTTTTTCTTTCTTGTATGATTGGAATCCTGCCCAACTTTTAAATTTTCATCAAAATATAGAGAGGGAGAGATGTATAGCAATAACACATAAAGAAGAAAGATGAACAACGAGAGATATAGACTTACTTATTCTTTCTAAATATATAATAGGGGTTACTTGGCCCTCAAGTTTTCTTTTTTTGTGATGCTGAAATTGTCTACTACAGATTGAAGTGTGATAACGTCTGGCATCATCTACAATGCGACACATACCCCAAAAATGCAAAAATTAAATTTTAATTTGATTAGTTATTTTCACTTTTTGGTAGGTGGCTTCCAAATTTTGGGATAGGTGTTGCATTGTGAACGATGCCAGACTTTACCGGGGCGATATCACCGGCTCATGGACAAGACACTGTGAGGTGGGATCCATTCACTTTTGGAAGTGATGGGACATCCCAAAAAGTGAGTAGGTCCCACTCCACTGTATCTTGCCCCCACAAGGGGGTGTCGGAGGTGATTTCATCCCGACTTTACCATACTTCAAGCAGGAGTAGCCAATTTCTAGTCTTACCATATATGCCTATATCTTGGGAAGGAATGTTAGGTCTTTTTAAAGTTTTTTAACTCTCCAAAGGCGGCTTTAAAGAGTTCTTAAAATTATTTAAAAAAAAAAAAAAACCCACCCAAAGGGTTTGAGTGGAGATGGGGCAACCTGATTCTTTAGATAAGAGACGGTCTACCGCGTCTTACCGCTTACAGAGAGACAGGTAGATAAAAGAAGGGACGGTTTCAGCTACACCGTCATTCTTAGAATGCCTTTAAAAGCTTTACAACTATACAATAAAATAAAAAATAAAAAAATTCACCAATAACTCTATTACTTCACGTAGAAGACTTCTCATGTGAAACAACATATCCTCTATTTCTACTGTCTACATCTATGTATACGTGCATTTAATCTTATACTGTCGACAAGAAATGCTAGGTATTGCTGTAGACACGTGTGCAAGCTCATTCCCTTCCAAAACATTTAGGACTGTCAATGAGTGGACTCGCCATGAGCCAAGTCTGAGTCTTCAATTGAGCTCGTTTAGCTAAGTGATCGTGAGCCTTAAAAGCTCGGGTCATTAAAAGGTTGTGTATTATGCACACGGGGAATTGGATCTTCTCTTGCTCAGTCTGCGATATACATGTACCCCAAAAAATTAACAATGTACCCCAAAAAATTAACAATACACTTTTTGATCATACCTGTGGTCCCAAACCGTGGAGCTTGAGAAAGTCGTGGGTATACATATAGATTTAACTTATTGTATTATATATTTAAACATTAAATATATTTATACTTGATATATATGGGTATAACTTGCCATAATATTAATGTTGGGCGTTAGCTTTTAGTAACTTTAGGAGCAAGCTAATGGGTTTTAAGATTAAGATTAGTGCCTGAAACAGTAAATTTTAGTTTGGTGAGCCAAACCAAGCCTCAGTCAAGCTCAACATGTCTCTCGCAAAGAGCCTGAACTGCCTAAGCCTGGTCCTGGTCCTTGTCCTTCTGTTAAGAGCTTAAGCTCTTTACCAAAAAATAAATAATTAAAATAAGACACCCACTTAATTATTTTTGGGGTTTGTTAGGGTGATTCCAGATTTGGATAAGGAAGTTAGGTCAGATTCATGCTTTAACCCAAGATATGGCCCTAATCAGGGTGGACTGTCGATGTATCATCTGTGTAGCAAACCGCTAGGATACAAGGGCATGATGGCAAGTGAGATCAGCTAGGATCACTAAGAAAAAAATGCAAACAGGTCATCTGGTAGAAACTGTGGGAATAATTAAAGCTACTGTAATGTCAGCATCAGCACGAGTTGCTTTAATATATAATATAGTTATGATATTATCGGATTGGTTGAACTGAACCTACTCATGTCTGGATCAATTTATGGGTCACTTTTGATACCAAAAAATTAGGTACGGAAATCAACTTTTCCTTGTGTATTAGAATGGCATCAGGGGTGAACACATCATTGGAAAGTGATATGAACTCCCCAAAAAGTGTATTTCATTTTTTGGCACTGATGTGTCAGCCCGCTGACAAGATGAAATCGTATGCACCACGCCCCCTAATGGGACACTCACGGGGGCGGGAGAATCAATTCACTATTTGGAGGTTTTTGATTCTCCCTCCTGAGCATCCCATCGCGGGGGGGGGGGGGTCGCACTTGAAATCAGACCCCGTTGATGTCCTTCTAATCCATCAAGAAAAACTGATTTCCATACCTAATTCCAGCCCAATGCGTCATGATTGGGTCTAATATCAAGTGTGACACCCCCCTATGGGACACTCAGGAGGGGGAATCAAAAACCTCCAAAAAGTGAATTGATTCCACC